>VXBW01004784.1:1753747-1835578 GCA_013400375.1 Thinocorus orbignyianus
AATCTGTGCAGGCTCTGACTTCTAAAATACAAGCTTCTCGGTGCAAAAATCAAGACAACTCAAATAGTTTGATCCATGGCTCTTCTTCCCAACATTGCCTACAAAAGCTCCTATGTCCTTTGGAAGATTATTCTTATGTCTGCATCCTATTTCTTTCCCTTCAATATTTCTGTTTTCTCTCGCACATAAGAGAAGAGAATAAGGGAAATAAATGTCAAGAATTATCTCATTTTAATATGTGGGATTTCTGTGATCTGAGCCTGCTGCCAGCCTGCCACTCAGCACAGCCAAGTTCCTGTGTTTTATCACTAGCTTTATCAACAAGGCCTTTGCTAATTCTTCATCGTCTACAAACACAGTCCTTATTATTATTTTTCCTACTCAAATGTAGTCCAATAGTTCAGTTCTAGCATGAAAAAGAACTGATTTGGCATTAAGTTTCAAAGTTTCGGCATCTTCTTGTCCTTTGCTATCCTTGGCTTGCGTTAACTCATTTTGCTGCTTTTTGACTCACCTTATTTTCCTTTTATGAATTTTTACTCCACTGATGGAGTTCTTGTCTCATCTTTTGTGCCTTGTACTCTGGTGTGGAAGAAAGGATGGATCTCCTATATGAATATTTCCTGTGCCAGACCATCTTCCTCTGGTAATGGAATTGCCCCTTGCTGTGACTGAACATGGGAGTTATTTTCCACCCTCTTCCCTATTACAAAGTCATGTCTGGCTCTTAATTCCACTTTCCTCTCCTTCTATTGTGGATTTATCTTTCTTATGGGCCAATAATAATAATACTTACCTGCCTCCCTGGGGTGTTGTGAAGATTAATTAGTTAATGAGCTCCAAAGATGAAAAGTGCTGCATCATTGCTAAATATTATTGTTGTCCCTATCCTGCATAGATTGAACCCATCAATATCAGTATTTCAATTATAAATCTCACCCTACTATTTTTCAATCAGGTCCACTAGATCACATTATCCATCACTCACTCTACCTTCCTGTTCCCCTGGCTTATTTCTACCTTTCTACTTTTGAAAATAAGCATACAATGGCCATATGTTCCTGTAAACGCAGGATTCACCTTTGGTTTCAGATTGCTACTCTTTTTTTTTAATATTAAAAATTAGAGTCCGCAGCAGACTCTGAGCAAGGTGATAGTTCCTGCACAGTTATCTGTAGTAAAATCTCCTTTAAAGTCTGTTCTACTACCTACTGAAAACAGTACCCTCAGCAGAAGGTTTGTAGGAAGTCATATAACCAGTTGGTCTCCAATACCTCTCTTCTGCTGGATCATCATTGGTAGTTATGTTTTTTGCCTCCTTCTAGCAGTTATCCTTGAGTACGTGAAGCCTTCCTTTAACTCCTATGGATTGTAGTGAGTCTGCTGCAAGAAACAAGAAGTAGGTATTAGTCAGAAGTCCTCAGCTCACTTAGAAACTCTTCTTGCAGTGCTGCTATCATGGAAGTTAGGAAGGACCATGCCTTGTTATTTCCTTCAGTGGAATCGGATATGTGTCTGGCTGTGCTCTTTGAGCTGAGTCATCAGTCAGCACCCCCACTTTCTTCTTGTTTATCTTTTCCCTTTTCACCCACGGTTAATTTTCTGTCTTTGGATGCTTCTCAGCCTCATATTCTCTAAAACACACTGAAAAGATATCTCAGGAATGTAAATTTGTCTGAGACTGTCACCTAGTCCAACTTTTCTTCTGTTCCTGTCTCTATTTATAATCTACCCAATCCAGTTTCAGAAAACACGATGAATGCTGCATAAAAAATGATCATCAACTTTAACTCCTACAAGTTCCCTTGGTATACCAGGACACTTAAAGTGAGGGTTTACAGCCGCTGTGCTGTAAACATGGCAAGGGAGGGCAAGGGTTTGGGCATGGAGTTTCTCTGCTGCGGTGTGTGGTTTCTGGAACAGCAGGCAAGGATTGCTCGGGAGCAACTCCAAGATTTTAATTTCTGCGTTGAGGCAAATCTGAAGCTCTCTTGAAATCTGTAGAAGTGAAATCAGTCCCACCACGCTGAATGCACACGTGGAAAGGGACAAAAATCAACAGCAACCAGAGGCAAACTGCCTAGTTACATCCCAGGTAAGTGTCCTCAGCCCAAGACTAGCGTCAATCTTGGCCATCCTCTGTCATGCCCTCTCAGAGCTGTTCCACTTTGTACAAATAATTAAATAGTCATTGGGCCTGAGAGAGGGAGGTGTCTGTAACACTGCGTGTGGTATGGGAGGAACATGATCAGCCCAAACTGCTTGCAAAAAAGCTTCTGAACTCAACTAACCCTGTCAGACATCATAACTCTTCTGTCTCGTGTCTAGAGTTTGCGAAGCATAATCTTTCTTTGCAGAGGAGTTGTCAGATCAAGCAGAAATAATGCTGGCTGAGCTTAAACAACAACCATATTTGATATTTTCTGCTGATTGAGCTGTCCAGTTGACTGGAAAGGGTTGACAGCAGAGAGAGCCCTGGTCTGAGCAGAGCAGCTCCCAGGCCAGCTGGCGAGGGAATGGGTCTGCGCCAGGTAATTATTGCCTAGTGCAGAGGTCGAAAGCCTCAGAGAGGCTGATGTACTAATGAAACACAAATGGGACATCTGTGTTCAGGAGTTCAGCAAAGCACAGAAAACAGAGCCTTGCCAGGAATGTATGTATGACTGAAAGCAAACTCCCTTTCTTGAGCTGAGGGAAAACCGCTGAAGAGTAAAGGCACAAGAAAGCCTTTCGTAATGGACTCCTTGTCTGCACAACAGCTTAGAGGTTTCTGGCGATTGCCTGAGATGAGCCAAGGCACAGAGGGGAAATAGGTATGTCAGAACAGCAGGATGCAAGGTCACAAGTGGATACTATGGAGGGTTGAGAGAGGTAATAAAACAAAACTTGGGGTAAACAAGGTTATTGGGAATTTTTACTGACATGGAAAAACAGTATGGTACTGGGTGGGTGGGCTGTTACTTCTCAAGGGCTGTAATTACAAATTTTAGCATATGAATTCAGGGTCTGATTTTTTGCACCTCGTGTAGCCATGTCATTAAAGCTGCATTTCAAAAGTTTCTCTATTTAACACTGGGACAAAGTAGATATGTACACATATATAGATATTTGTAAAAGCATAAGAGAGCAGTTTCTGCAAGACAATTACAGCAGGATCAGGGCACTGACATTAATGAAATAGCATTGTCATAGTTGTATTTAAGTGAGACTTGGGGCATATATAATGTAAAAGGATTTTGAGTTAAAGCCTGCATGTCAGGAACAGCCTCTCAGATTGGCCAGGACTGATTTCAGCAGTACCTTAAGGTCTCCTAGTCTACTTAACTTTGCTGGTGTTAGGGGATGTTATTTACCCATTCTGGAGGTACAGAAGGGTTAGGGTGAAGGGAGAGAAGCTGTGAGGCAAGGAGCTGAAATTCACCTTTTTGACCAGGAAACAAAGTTTAGTTGTGATATCCTTCAAGTCTCAGCAAGCTTCACCGAAGCGGGATGGGAAGGAAGTGTCCTGGGTACAGCCAAAGCTGTGCAGGCACCTGTCCTGCTACTTCCAGAGGTGTGAAGGCTGGGTGGGAAGCCCCTGGGCCCAAAGCAGCGCTGTGCTGGCCACTGTGAAGCTGGAGAGACAAAAGACCATAGATGCTGCTCGGCCTTACAGGGAGCTGGGCTTCAAGCACTGGTCCCCATGTGAGCAGCTGGTCAGCAGGGAGGGAAAGCCAGGCTGATCCTTGCACTTTCCCAGGTTTATTCTCTTCCAGTAAGTTAGCAGTGAAGAAGGGAAAGAAATTAACTTTGCTGGGGCTGCTAGCCCTGGATGTCTCTTAGCCACAGAGAACCTTGCTGTGCCACCCTACCCAAAGATATTGTGGATATCTCGACATCTAACTCCAAGTCCTGCTGCTCTTTTCTGCAGAGAAAAAGCTAGTATTTCTGACATTTGGAGGAAGTTTACCGTGCCCACAGGTTGTCCCTGTGCAGGTGAGTACAGCACTTCTCTGATAGTTCATTGCAGTGTCAGTGCTGGGTGTGAGCCGGTATGTGATGCAAGATGAATCTAGGACCTTCTGGCTTGGAGGCGAGAGTGAATGCTGGCACAGAGGTCCTGACTATGAAATGTCATGAATGAACTTTGCTCAAGAGTTGTCTCTAAAAATAAATAACAGCAAGAGTAGCATAGGGGTTTCTTTTACATTTTCCGGATTGCTGGCTTTTAACATTTCTATTTTGCCTTTAAGCTATTTGATGACTCGTTTTAGAATTAATGCCTCCAAATATGAAGAATGTGTGCATATTTCCTCCATGATATAAAGATTATAATCAATGGCAGGGAAGAGCATTTGTAGCACAGGAAATCTGAGCTGGAATTGCCTGGTGCCATGACACTGCCTCAGGCTGTGACCAGGTCATATCCCCATAGCCAGGCAGAAGGAGGCTGCCAGGGAAAATACACACTGGTTTTGGAGTTTCTTCACATCCACAAGCTGCTAATTCTGCCACATCATAGAAAGGATTCTGTGGTTGGCTTTTGTGTGAGGGAAGGCCAGTGTCTTTGGCGCTGAAATCTTACGGTGTTACTTATAAGAATGAGGGCATTTGCTTTGTCCTCTTACTAGCCACCAGTTTAGGTAATTATGTTCAGCATATCTAAAACTTTCTTCTCTTTTCCTAACTCTATGCAATATTCCATGTCTTCCATGTCTGTGATATGTTGCTATATCATGTTCATTTGCCCTGTTTGAACATTGCAGATCTTCAACAGCATTAACAGCTTCATTTCAGTGATGGGTGAATCATAGTATTCAAAATTAAACATCAGTTTACTGAATATGTTTTGGGATCCTTGGCTAAAGTTAAATTTTTCTCACCTATTGTTGTAAAAAAACCCCACTAACCTACACTTGGACAATATAATGGGGCAAGTAGTGCAACCCTGTGTTCTGCCACTGCTTTTAGACTCTTCTTGAATACCTTTCCTGTGATTCTCATATTACTAGTTGTTGTCATTCAAGACTTTAGGAGATGATCACTTACGCACTTCCATCAGCTGCTGTAGCCTGCTTCTTGCACACTGTGAATGCTGACCACTTGGTTACTACATTTATGTCTGTCTGCAGACAGGTATGATTTGTCTGGAGATGCAATTTGATAGTGATGAGCCAGAGGCTACTGGATCAGCTGGGATCTTATGCAACTGAGCACTGGATTAACTGCTAAATCTGAGAAAAAAAAGCATTTGGAGGAGGTGAAAGTGAGCTCATTTTTATTGATGAAAAGCAGCTTCTTTGTTGCTTCTGGCTCTAGTGTAAACTTGCAGGAGTATATACATAAAATATAGTTGGTTATTGCTGGGATTAAATCTTAGCCCACTTCTTTGAACTACCTGTGTAGATAAAAAGTAATCTCTTTTTAGACTTGTCCTTCTCTTGGCAAAGGATGCAGGCCCTTTGTGGTAGTAGGAAAGAGAAATCTAGGTGGGGGAGCCCTGAGCAATTAAGCCCCAGGTGAGAGGGAGAGCCAGGAGTGCAGCATTATGCAGTAGAGCTCTGAAACTAGCCATCAGTGGAAATAAAATCAAACTGAATTACTTTAAAATAAATTCCTCTAGAAAATAATGAAATATTGAGCATAGCTGAGAAAGAAGGCCACATAGTCTTTGTTTCACTATTTTATTAACGGAATGAAAGATGAGAAGCTGAAAATGAGCTGGGTTCAACTTTCTTAGCATTATCCACAAGAGCTATCCTGTAGCATAAGGAATGATATGAGGTAATTTTGTTCATTCAACTACCGTTCCTCATGTCCTGCCTTCTCACTGACAAAGCTGGCTTCGTGTTATCTAACTTAAAACCAAATTCCAGATGCAACCAGAGCCATCTGTGCTGACACACGAAAAACAGCTACCACCTAGGCATTAATTCCTACTTGTTAAATTTGTGGGGCTCTGTGTACGTGAGCAAAAGGAGAGCGAAGTTTGCTCTGTGGTGAGGGACTGTGCTGGTCATTTGGTCAAGACAGAGACTGGTTGGACACAGCCAGGTGAATTAGTAAGGTGACAGTGAAAGTATGGAGTCGCCCCCACAAAAGACCTACAGCAAATGGATGTTTGAATCTGGGATGTGTACTGCAGCCCTGGAAAAGGCGGTTGCAGCTAACACACAAAGGTAATAGGAGACCTGCTGCTCCAGAGATTGCTTGTGGTTTTTCACACTGCTCTGGGTCATTAGAAATGTGAGAATTTGAAGTCTGCTACTTACTGAACATTGTGGAGTGTATTTGCCCTCTTAGTCAAGGTTTACGTTACTAACTGTTCTCTCAGCAAAGTTTAAAGTTGATGTACAGACCAGCAGGTAGAAGCTAAAATAGTCATTTTACCTGCCCTATCTGTTGCCCTTCCCTCTGTCTACTACATCCAGAGTCATAATTTTCTTACATTCTCTTTCTAACACTCTCTTTTCTTATACGTGAAGAGAAAAGGAAACATCCCAGCCAACCCTTGGGAGGCAGAATTATCTTAATTCAGTTAATCCAGATCTCAGTCCAAATCTTTTTGAATTATTTTTCAGAAGAAATGGTTAGCCTGAAAAATCTGGAGTACTGCACTGTATCTCCAGCCGGGTGGCTTTGTTTAATCTACTCAGTGACTTTACAACACACAAATTAGCTCATTTAATATGAGGGAATGTAGATGAAGCTGGAATCATTTGTTCTAACAGCTTTGGGGAAGATTATCAAAAGGAGCTAGAACTGGAGCCTAGAGAGAAGAGAGGGAAAATCTGTCCAAGTTCTCCAGACTGTAATTGTCAGTGGAGATTACTGACAATGGTAATCAGACAGAAAGCTTCCCTTTAGAAAAAAAGGGTTGAGAAATGGTGTCGCTCTTTGGACTATTCCTTCAAGTACAGTTCCTGCTGTGTCAGAAAAATGAAGATGTGTTAAAGATGCAAACCTGTGGCCTGGCAAGAAAAAGATGCCGACAATGCCACTTGAGAAAGACAGTTTGGAGGTGTGAGAGGTCAGCTTGTAGGAGGGGGTGACTTTACACAGGCTTTCAGACAGCAGTTGTACCACTGGATGAGGAAAATTCAGTCTAAGCTTGTCCTATCCTCATTGCCCAACTGTTTAGCATCCCTCTGTGCAGGACCACAGAAAATCCTGGTCTGCATTCCTGAAAAAGGGACAACAGTTGAGTTTGGGAAGCCACTAAAATCCACTGTTGCTCATGTCCTCGGACCCTTCTCAAAACGGCTTCTGGCTTGGACTCACAGGCAGTTTATCAAAGGCTTTTCTTTGTTTTCATTGTATTATGCGGAGGTTCCATCCATACCTCAGAGAGTAACATGCAGGGGACAACCACGTTTTAAGGTCAAATGTAAATTTTCTGTATGGTCTTTCAGTGGGCCTTTTCTTCCATTATCTCCACATGTCTATCAGGGAAGTAATTGCTCAGCTGCCTCTGCAAAGAGGCAGATCCTTGCTGCCAGGAGGTACTCACCCTCCTCTGGTGACCATTAAGCTCCCCAGTGTTTGCTTTTCAGAGCTGCTTCAGTCCCTCCACCACCAGCTGGCTCTGCAATCCGCCTGGGGTCTGTGGAGCGTAGCCAGAGCAGCACCAAATTAAACAGCTGCATTTTCATCACTGTTGAGGGTATGTGGGCACTTCTACCTCCCACCTTTGCCTGCAGGAGTGTGGTCCCTGCTCTTAGGGCAGCCAGCGGGATGTCCCGCTTGGTGGTGCAGAGCATGGCAGGCTGTACACCCCTGCTGTGCCACTGGGCAGTGGGACTGATCAAGGTTGACACAGAGCCTTGCTAGCTGAGAAACACCTTGATGTCCCTCTGGGTGGTCACACATGGCTGGGAAGGGCTTCTGTTGAAAGTGATGAGTGAGAAAGCTGCCCCACACCTAGCAGAGACCCTGCATAGCTGTCAGAGGGAGAGGAGAGAATGCGTGTTCAATTTGTCCCATTTTTCTGGCTTTGTTTGCTTGGTTGAGGCTTTTTTTTGCAGTGCTGTGTGGAGTAGAGAGGCCTTGCCCACTCTTCAGATAAGGACAGCCAGGCAATAGCTGTTTGAGGGGGAAGAAGTGGATTTCAGCAGTTTGGGTACAAGGTTGGTCTTCCAATACCTGGGCTCCTGACTTTGCTGCTGAGCTGATGAAGGACACAATCACAAATACACTTATACAAATCACAGTACATTTCCACTTTGTCTGGAGAATGGGAATAACAACAGTGCCATTTACAAAATCCCTCCGTCTGTGGATGAGGGGTGCTGGGGTCAAGTATTAATGGAGAGGTCCTGGTTTCTCTCCTGATTTGTTTCTGTTTGGAATTTTGGTGCCTGTTAGTTGTGTGGTGGGGTCTTCAGCTTTCCTTACGGCATATTGACAGAGCAGAGAAGATACTGTTGCTCTGTGTCCAGGCTCCTAAATATGACTCTTGTCCTTGTCCCTGCATGAACTTGGATACCTGTGGCAGTAAGTGACAAACTGGAGAAAGGCCATTTTGGTGTCTGAAGCATCTTTCCCTTCTCCCTTTCACCATGGGCTCCCTAGGTTACCAAGCATGCAGGGCATGACAGAAGAGAAAAGAGAGGAACCCCTACCCTGAGGGGATAGAGGGGCAGCTCCATTCAGCAGCTAATACCATCCAGGCCACTTCCCTGTGACCCTCCTACCTGAGCTCTTCAGGGGTTAGACTGCTCTCCCACCAGGCTCATCTCAGGGCTGGACAGCCACACACTACCTTGGAAATTTTTGAGATCCAGTTGCAGAACACCCTGAGCAATCTGGTCTGGGCTCAAGGTTGACCTTGCTTTGAGCATGGGCTTGGGTCAGAGCCCTCCTGATGTCCCTGCCAGCTTGAATTATCCTCTGATCCAAAGGTGTCAGACAAACCAGTGAGTAACTTCTTTCCTTGGCTGGAAACCGTGGTGGTGGCAGCTGGCAAGGCTTCAGTGCATTTCCTTGGTGGCATTGTGGAAGCACTGAGTTCTCCTGGCTGTGAGCTTGCCTTTTAGAGGTTCAGGTGTGACTGAAATCGGGGTTTCCTACAGAACAGGACTGGTGGAAGCACTGGAGATGTTAACAATCATGGACCTGTTTCATAAGTGCCTGTAGGTTTAGTCATCATCAGATTATTCAAAGTGCTCCACTTGCCTAGAGTAATCAAGGAAAGGTCTTGTTTTGGCATTAAGACAGGAGTCGCTGAGCTCCTTTGAAACTCTGGCTGCAAACATGTCTGTGGGAAGGACAGGACTCTTGGTGCTCTCAAAAACCTAAGCCTGAAGTGCATAAGTGGGACCTTAGAGTTGCTGAAAGAGTCTGTCATGGTATTGGGTTCTGAGACCTTGAAAACGTGACTCAGAGTTGTACTTCAGCCTTGGTTCAGAGCTGTGAAAATGAGTATCAAAGGACACTGTCCTATCTGAGCTGTCTTTCACAGGCTCATCACGCTGGCATGAGGGATCATTTAGTGTGGAACATGAGGGAGAGGTGGGTGATGCCATGTGAACGCAGCCAGGGGCCGGGGTGAGTGCTGACAGAGATGCTGAGAGCGCTGAGGACAAAGGAAGCACTGCCTAAGCCCAGTTTTGTGCTCTGAGTAGATAGGAATATACAGAAAAGGCAAAAACAAATCACGTTCTAGACTCGAATAATTTCTATGCTTTCACTTAAAAGGAAAGCAGAAAAAACAAACAAACAAACAAAAATCCCCAAATAGGCTTTTAATCTTCATAAGTGCAGATGATCTGTACATTCTACAAAAAAAGAGATGTAGAAAACACACACACACCTTTTAACTAGTGAGCAATTTAAAGACTAATAGGATTCATCCATAATTACATAGTTAAGTAAAATTTATGTATGAAGGAATTAACTGATTTCCCTGAGGGCAATATAAACCATAGAGACAGTGCTCTCATTTAAAAGTACCATCTCAATGTTAAAATACTTTGTCATTCTTCTGTAGCGATGGTTAGGTGCTGTGAGAGCCACATGGAAGTTTATTTACTGATCCGCAGACAACTGATAACAGATCTCTGCTTTGTTTGGAATAGAAAACTTGAACAGCTTGTCTGCACCTCTCCACTCGGACATTAAATCAACATGGCTCTATTAGTGGCCCTAGGATGCCAGCTGAGCCATCTCTAAGCCTGTCACCGTGATGTCTTCATCTGTAACCAGAGCAGACGTGAGCTCCTGGCAGCTTCGGGAGGTGACAACAAATCCAATTAGCTCCTCTCCATGGCGCCACAATACTACTGTGAAACGGCCTGACAGGGAGGGTGGCTGCAATACCCCGCACAGTGGGCGATATCCTTCGTATTTAAAAAAAAAAAGTAAAAAAAAATAATAAAAAAAATCCACCAACACTTAATTGCTGGAGTGACTTTCCAGGCGGCTGCTGGAACCTTGTGCACAATCTGGTCAGAAATGTGAGCTGTCCTGGAGGGCTGGATCACGCACAGCTTGGGGAGGGCTTTGTGAAAGGGTAAAATGCTCCAAGAGGATAACTCTGTGCCAGCGCTGTCGTCCCCCTCCTTCGCAAGGAAAATTCGGTCTGGAAATCACACGAGAGCCAGCCCCTTCCCACTCCTGTCCCACATTGCACAGAGACGGGGACTTTTTGGCACCTGGAGGTGGTATGTGCTCTGTACTGTCTCAGTTGGCTACTGTGTAAACCAAAAGATGGAGGCAAACTCCTCACTCCAGACTTTGTCTGCTGGAAGGAAAGGGAAGGGATTCAGAGGATATAGGATTTGGAAGTAGACAGTCTAGTGAAACTCTTCGACTGTGGAATGGGAGGGGTTGATAACATTGCTCAGAAACTGAGGCTGTGTTGGCTGAACTTTGACTGCTGTATTTAAATCCCACTTCTTTCTTCACAAACTAGTTAGCTAGTGCAAAGAAACTTTTCACATACTGTTGCTGATATCCCATGAGGCATAACGCATTAAGTCACTTAATTCTCTCAGTCTCTATCACTAATGTGATATTTTTGCATTTTCTGAACAGTACTTCAATCTAACAGTGCAAAATTAAGTAGGTAGGGGTAAAATAGAGACTGAATTTAGGGTCCTCTAGAGTGAGAAACTATATCTAGTTTCTTCTGTTTTTTCCTCAAGGTCACGAAGACCACCAGAGAAACTTGAGCATCCCTGACCTGTAGTACACTTGAGATGCAAGAACGTTTCCCAATGTTTGTTTTCAGGTGTACTCCAACCCTATTCATTCTCAGGTAGGTAAATTCTGTCTCTTCCAATGCTGGAGGCTGTTAGGAATCATTGTAACCACAACCTGCTTGTAGAGAAATCACTGGAATTAGTAATGAGCTTGATTTCTCTGCTTTCAGTGGAGTGAGCCTGGAGTTATATCAGGGTAACTGTTACCCACAGTCTAGTGACTGCAGTCACTAAACTAAATCAGACACCTCTAACAATATAAAATCTGTTTCCCAAATTAGAGAGGATGTACCTTTTTGCACATCATGACTCTGTAAAATCAAAGCAACAGTAAAATGCTTGTGTTGCTGCGTGTCTGCAACTTATTTGAATGGAGAATCTTCATTCCTCCAAAGAGAGTATGTCTTAGACCCAGACAGAAGACAGCGTTCTTCTGGAGCCTGGATCTGCCTTTTCTGTGTGGTTACTGGTGATGGGACTTCAATGCAGAGAAAAACAACTCAAAAAAACTGCAGAAATGGTGTTGGAAGGCAGCACTGTATTAATATTTCCAATAACTTAAGCGCATGTTTTTTAGCTGGTTCCTCTGATGCTCTGGTTCCATGCTTTAAAGCTGCAGTGAGATCTGGGAACATTTCAGCACTAGTCATGATTTCTGAGGATGGATTTCTCCAGGGAGAGCATATTGCAGCAGCATTTACCTCCCAGAGCCAAGCACGCACTCCAGTCAATGGGTAGCAGTTGGCAGGCCACCTCTCCCTTGTCAAGGAGCCAGTTGTAGTGTTGTCTCCTGCCACATCCCTGAGGAATACCTGTGAGCACTGGCAGCCACACAGCTGATGAGAGAAAGGGAAAAAGGTGTAACTGGGATAAAACAAAGGATTTTTTCTTTTTTTTCTTTTTCTTTTTTTCTTCTTTCTTTTTTTAACAGAAGCAGCTTGTTGCAAATATACATTGTTAAACTCATTCCAGATTAATTGGGCACAGTATCTAGGCATGTGGCTGGTTTACAGAGCAACCAGACACTCAGTGAGCCTTGGAACTAGTGGACTGGTTTTGGAAACCAGTCGGGTGCTGCCAGGCCCAATTATTTTCAGCAACATCTTTCTGTTACCAAAATGTGGCACTGTGGACTTTGGCCTGCTTGGTAAGAGCTTCTCTACTAGCTCACTGATGAGTGCAATCCAGGCTTTAGACCTTCAGTTGAGTCTGTACAGCATAGAGAAAAGGATACCCTGGTCATCAGCACAAGGCTTTGTCTTAACTGGCAATTAGCAGCAGTAGCGGTTAAGACTGAACTTTATTTTGAGCAAATTACACATATAACAGTGCAGTAGGCAGTTGAAGGAACTTGTTACCCCAGCTGCAGACGCGTGAAGACTTACACCATCCATACAGCAAAGAGAAAGTTTCAGGGAGAAACAGTTCTAGAGATTTAGAGTGGGATGTGAGACCACAGAGCTGATTAGTTGGGGAAGTATTCCCAGTGCAGTTCACATTACAAGCAGCTCAGCTGGTCTGGTTTGGCCATAAACTTCACAGTCACACCAGCTCCAGGAAGACAGTGGTGGCTGATGACAGTGGTGGCTGATGTAGATACTTTGCAGTGAGTCTGACTGATGCAGTTCATGAGTCAGCTGAGAATTTGCATTATTGCATGCCTTCAAGGCAAGAATTTGTGTGGCTTTGTTGATGGCAGCTGAGTTTTGCTTTGCCATTTCTGGGAGACTGAAAGGATGGCTATAAAATGAAACTTGGTGATTGCTACTTCCGTACTGGGCACCACAGAAACTTCTAATGAGACTTTGCTCCCTATCCCTCTCAAAGTTACACACTCCTAACGTACTTACAGAGAACATGGTGAGCACGATGAGTTCCTGCCCCAGTATGGAAGAAGAGCTTGCTGTGATGCATTGGCAGCGGGAAATAAAACATGGGGAAGCACAGAGGTGTTTTATTTCCTGGAGTTTTTGTGCCAACTAATACCATTAGTTACATGGATCCTTTCAACCTACCTTTCTAGATCATCCCAAACTGAATGCACATCCTAATAACTTTAACTTTTTGCCATTCTCTAGTTAATAGTAAATATTGGTTAGAAATGTTTTCTGTCAAATCTTTTAATTTGATAGAGCCTGTATTAAAGCTTCAGTTATTGGGAAGTTTAGGGAAATTTTGCTGCCTGGATTATCACAGAAGCTGATCTTGAGACAAACTCTTCAAAATGAAATTTGTATAAGAAACTATGCCTTTATTTGAGGACCAAAGGTCTTCTCTCCTCTGGAGGTCTCTGAGATACTGCTCTAAAAGATTTGACAGCAAAACTGTAGTATTTTCTTGGAAAACCTTCATCAGCTCTCAAGACAAGATTTGTGCTGTCTTGAAGGAGGAGTTCCTATACACAGTCATTCTCTTCCTCTTTGTAGGGTGTGGCCAGCTGTGACAGGGACTTTCTTACTGAAATCACTGAAAGAAACACTGTGGATGATGGCGTTTGTACAGTCAAGCCTCAGTTGTAATTTCAAAGCTCCTAATCAGAAGAGTATGTCTGCTGAGCATTCCAACCCGTTTAAAGGTTGGAGAAGCACCTCACAAGAGCTGGCATTAGTCAAAGAATTCCCTCAGTAGACAGAGGGTCTGTTCTGATAGCCTCAGGGAACCTATAGTTTAAATCAAGTGGATTTTTGTTGATTTATTTTCTTTGCATTAAGTTTTTTAATATGTCAGATGTATCTGCCTCTGTTGGAAGCAGAGAGTGGTTTATGCAGTTGTGTCACCAGACTTACATCCCACTGTATCTTCCTCTAACTTGAAGAGAAGTCAACGGTTTTAGAAGCTACGGTTTTACAGTCTCTTGGGCTCTCTTGCAGCTTCAGCTTCTGGTAACACTGGAATCCAAGCTTTTTAAAAAACCTATTCTGAAATGGGACTCTTGGAAAAGTATAATGTTGTTGTAAAGAAAATAGCTAGCAAAGATGGTGGCACAGCCAAGACAATTTTCCCTTGGTTTTTGGCCAGACCCTCTGGTGCTTACGTAGATGCCATCTGCCTCTTTCCTCTCTGGTACTGCAACTCCTCATAGGCTTTAGGGCTCCTCTAGGCAAAGAATCATAATTGCACCAAAAATCATTATTTGAATCACAATGCTAAGTTTCACTCAGGACAAGACCATCAAGAAATACTCAATTTTTCCTGCTCTTTTCTACCCAGGCTTGTTTTTATCTACCTAAACACCACCTTTCCCTGGTTTGTAATATTGCTGTGCTGAGTTTGTGCATTGCTGTAGTGCCCAGGGGTCCTAGTCGTAGACTGAACTGCTTTAGGGGTTAATCACAGCATTATGGTCAGTTTTCCTTGGCCAGCTAACAAAGAGAACAAGGAGAATACTGTTCAGTAATCCTTTTCCTAGTCTTAGGGCTCACTTAAACTGATGTTCACAAGTTGCTACTCCAAAAACCATTTGCCTGGCAGTTGATGGGGTTAGGATAGTCATGCAAGATTATTTGAGATGCATGAATGGAACAATGGGGACAAGTTTATCTCCTCTTGAGGCCCTTAGTATGGATTGAGATGTTTTTTTCTTGGTTTCTCTCTAGCCTTGACTCAAAAAAACTTGAAATCTCCTTTGCCCCATGGCACAGATTCTTCAGAAGATGGGGAAGTGCCCCTGCCTGGTGCCTAATTACTCTGCAGATTTTTCCACAGAAACAGACTGATGAAATATGGTGCAAATATCTCTCCAGGGGTCCTCGTGCCATAAGGCAACGCAGCTCAATGCCATGTGGTGATACTCCCATCACCCAAGCAAAAAGCATCATGTTCATGTGGCAGTAGTGCATGCAAGAAAACAAGCTCTGTGCATTTTCTGGAATAATGGGACCTTCTGCATCTTGTAAAACCAGGGAGTATTCACCGTGCTTGCTGGTGAAGGGGTGCTTGCCTTGCTTTTACACTTTTCCAGGAGGAAGCTGAGTACTGAACCCCTGTAAGTCAAGCTTAGAGAGTCTTCCCACCTGGAGGCTTTGCAGCTCCTGGCACCTTTGGAAACAAGCTCAATCAGGATTCAGACTCAGGCCTCTCACCTGGGGCTATGCAACATTGCTTCCAGACCAATGAGCCATTTTGTAGGTGACTTCTAAACATGCAAAGAAAATTAAACAATTCCTTCAAATATCCTTAGCTAGAAGAAGGGCTCAGAGGGGTTATTGAATTTTTTTTCTTTTTGAGTGCACAGTTCTTGTTTATTTGGATGTTGCATCAAAGCTGAGAGAAAAGGCCATTGTGCCTTTGATTGGATTGGAGTTTTCTGCACCAGCATTGGCCAAAGGCAGTCCGTCCTCTTGCTGGCTCTCTTACGCAATGGGGAATGGGGGAGGGGGAAACCTGACAGACAAGCAGACAGATCAAACACGACACTTCAAAGAGAAGAAAAAATGCAAGAATGAAGCAATCCAGCACTACAGTCCCTCAATGCTACGAAACAAAGCAGACAACTCTCTACACATGGCCATTCCTGCCATCCAGAGACTGAGGCTGTATACATGAGATCTTACCAAAAACACTAGGGAGTGGTCTCTAGTGACTACATGACCAGTTATTGCACTATCCGTGCTCAGACACTCTGAGGGGCTAATTAGTGCTTTTAATATGTAAATCAGAGCCTGAACAGATTAAATCTAGGGAAAAAAATAACCCAGCTGGTGAATATGTTGTTTTAATTATTGCTCTAAAGAAAATATGGACATGGCTGAAGATGATGGCAGAGAAGAACCTCTAATAATGCCTCATAGAAGTTGTTCATGTTCATAGAAAAGTAGTAGAAGAAGTTTGGTGCTGAGCTGGACCACATGCAGGGCCAGGAGACCCTTGCCGTCTGCATGTTTTCTCCCAGCTGTGGATCTTCCAGTCTAGCCAATCAAGTTTCCAAAATCATCTTAATATCACTGCTAAGTATGCATATGTTCACAGGCTTGGTCAGGATTTCATCTTGCTAGGTGTTGCTGAAACATGGAGAAAGAACTATTCCCTGCTCCATAGAAAGATTTTGGGGGAGGGAGACAGGGGGATTAATACCACATGTTACACTGTAGAGATGAAAGTCTGTAATCCATTCACCTCCAGATGTGCTTGAATCCTTTTTGTTACAAGGGGACAGGGCTTGGAAAAGAATAAATATTGCATTTTCCCAGGCTGGGTTCATCCGAAGGCAGAGGAGAGAGGAGAACTTTGCTAGTATGCGTAGGAAAGAAAGACTAAGAAGAACTGAAAGAGGGACAGGGCAGATTGGATGCTTATTTGTGTTTGATATAAAAAGCTGTAAGCAAGAAAAAGGCTATTAACTTTTCTTGAGTTGTGTCCACTGATATTGGAATGAAATAATTTGCACAGCAAGCCTGGACAGCTGTCCTCTCTGCCAAGCCTGAGCTGAGAGGAGGAAGTTTGCTTTCCAAGAAAAACTTTTCAGAAAGGAGGGCATCTGTATGCCTCAAAGGCCTCTTGCGTTATTCAAGTCAGAGCTGCCTTCCAACCCGCCTGAAGGAATTCAGAACAACTTTCCTCTGTGTCAGTTGCTGAGGCTCTTTTGCAGCCTCTAGTGAAGTGAACATTTTTCTATGGATCAATTTTTAGCTTCTGTCGGTATTGAAACTCTGAACTTTTTTCCATAGAGCAAGGGAATAGCAGGTAATTATGTTTCCTTTGAACACACATGCCCTTTTATCTGTGCCCTTCTGCCTACCTGTCTGCCTGTCTCCTTATTTATCTGTGTATTGTAATTAAGGATTGGGAGTTGCAGGCGAGACGAGTTCTTTTTCCAATTCTTTTCCTCTCTCCTCCTTCATTTTGCTAGTGTCTGGTATAGATGCATTGCTTGAAATGGATGATTAAAAATGTCTTTTGTTGTTCTCCCAATATACGTATAGAGATACATGCACCATATATCTCTATATGTTTAGCCGTAAGGTTGTGTGTAACTGGGTCTGTTAAATCATGTAATAGATTCCTTCAACAGAAGATTTCATCAAGTGCGGGATGTGATCTTCCCAGTGTTAGCTCCTCCTTTGTAAATCAAGAAAGTCTTCAACGAAGCAAATGTGCATGCAAATCACCCCACATTAACCTGTCCTCTTAAATTCTTCAGCTCCTTGGAAAGACAGAGAAATTAAACACAGAATGAGAAGTTAGCAAATCTGTCTCTCCTATCCTGGCTTTGCCACTTTTCTGCTCTGTGACCTTGGATTAATATTCTCAGTCACGTCACTGCTGTGCAATGGTACATGGTGCTGGTGTCTCCAGGCGTGTTCCTGTATCCACGTTATGAAGTGCTGCAGCTTGCAAAAGTTCTAGCTCTATCGGCACAGTGCCACTGAGAACTTATTAGTTGGGATGCTGGTACCACTGATGTGGAGCTTCTGATCACCAAGTGAGTGACAGTCACAACTGGTCTAGGCACATCTGCAGTGTTACCACTGCCACAGGTAAATGTACCACTGGCTTCTGTGTTCTCTTTGCGGCTAAAAGTCAGTCACTTCTGTTGATTTTAAGACCTGATGCCTCAGTACACAGACACTTCCACTTAGTGTAGACTTCAGACTTTCAGTACATATATATATATATACTTTATATTTATATATATTATATATATAATTTTTCCCTCTTCTAGGAAAAAAAGTGAGTGCTGGAAATTTGAATACTGTGGGTTTTCTGAGAGCATTTTTCCTACCTTTTTAACCCTGATACAGACTTCTTCATATGTGCCCAGCACTTCCTAGAGACACCAAAGACAACCCAGCTCTTCTAAAAAGCTTTTTCTGTAGGTATCACACAGCTGAAAACAATTTGTGACAAAACACCAGGCAAGCAAGGGACTTAGAATAAAGGAGGCTCCTTGTTTCCTCAATGAGTTTGTCACATTTTTTAGGATTGCTAACATTTACTTTGTCATAAATACAGGCACACTGCTGTGCAAGGAGGACAGCAGACAGGATATATCAGCCTTAGAAGAGGATTTCCATTCTGATGTAGAATGGGTGAATGTCAAGGAGAGGGCATGAAAGGCAAAAGAAGTCAAATAAATGAATTTGTAGGAGATAGGCTGGATAAGTGTAAGCAGTGTCTCTGTGTTAGGTGTTACTAACAGTCACTGCAGTAATGCCCAGGTAGTGAGAACTTGCTATGTGGAGGCTTAGCTGGTTCCGAGAAGCTAAAAATAAAGACTGAAATTGGTCCTGCAAAAAGAGTTAGTTTGATATGTATTTAAACAACTCTTTGGCTGGATAGGCCTGCAGGAAGCAGGGTGCCCGGCATTAACATTACTAAACAAGGAGAGGTGAAATGTGTCATCCTTGACACCATGACTTGCCACCTGGCAGCTGAATATTTCTTTCAGGTGCTAGTCCGTGCACTTCATGCTCCTACTTCTGCCTTTTCTACAGAGGGATGAATGCCGTGTCATCAGTTGTAAAAGGTACACAGCAATGCAGGTGTTTGTCCAAATGTCTCTGTCACTGGGCTCTGGAGCCTTGCAGCAGCGCTTCCTGCTGTGGGTACCACTTCCATGTTTCCAATGAAAGCAAAACCACTCATGTTGTCTTTCAGTGACTTTCCCAGCAAAGATAGTTCTTTCGCCTGAGCTCTAGGAGTTGCGTTGCTAAAGGTAGCTACTTAGTGGTGACGTGAAACTGGAGTTCTTACTCTTCCTGAAAGACTTCTATTTTACTTGTTTGGTAATGGTTAAACTGAGAAAAAAAGCCCCAAACCCCAAAATCTCAATGCCATGAATATAGTAAGATGCATGCTCAAGTCACCATAGGGGCTGTGTGTGACTTTCTCTTAAATCTTGCATAATAGCGTGAGATTTTTTTTTTTACCTTGGCTGGGAAACTGCCAAGATGGACCTTGCTGGTGCCATGTTTGGGTCACTCTTTAGTTATCATTTACTCTTCCACATCTCAATATTCTGATACTCCCAGTTCACTTGAAGCCCTCTCATATGCCATGTAGACTCTTATTTGTCTTTAGCTGAATGTTACCAAGGGAACTCAATACCTACCTGTGCAGTCCAGCAGTTATCACCAAAGCCCATTCCTTCTTCAAGGACATCTAGAAATAGTGGTGAAAATGGCTCCATGCCTTGAACTGAGTTTGTATGGACTTTGGAGTAAGAGCTGCCAGGTCATGAGGCTGAGATGTAACTTTTGGAAAACCCCTGGATATAACTTCTCTGGCCCAATCTGTAGCCCAGTAAACCCCATTTCTTCAGTGTTGCTATTAGTATAGTGGTTGATCATCTTCACATAAACATACTTTGAACTTTGGGTAGTTTGTTCCTTCCAGCAAATTCAACATCTCTATTTGATCATGCTGTTTTTCTTGCTAGGTCTTGCAAACTAGCACAGTTCCTAATTTCTTTAACCATTAAGCAAGACAGAGAATCCCCATCAGTTTGTTATTTGTGTCTTCCTGCAACAACAGACCAGACCAGAACGCTGAAGATGCATCCGTTGCAGCTGATTTTTGTCAGGTTTCTCATGGACTATGTCCAAGTGGAGAATTAATAGCTAATTCTGCACGAGATTGTCCTGAGATTCACAATGCCATGAGAGAAATCTCAATTGTTTTTGTCAAATTTTCACATTCTTGTAATTAATAAACAGATACAAGCTGCTGAAGCAGCCAGTCCTCTATCATTTACCTGTAGCTAAAAATAATTGCTAGAAATGATATTTTGCTGATATTTCAAATCCACAAATGCAACCGAATTAATTTGCTCTAGACATTTTCCATTTTAGTGTCTGTATACACATATATAAAATATAACCACATCCATATTTATAAGTATGAAAATGAATATATTTTGTACCTAGAAATATTCCCATGTACCTCTTGACTTGTCATTGGGAAATACACACAGGATTCAACAGTAAGTAATAAAAGCACCAGAGGTGATATCCCAGAGTTTGCTATCCCCACAGATTCGTTATGAGGCAGAGGAGAGCCCTGACAGGGTGAATGTCCTTGAGTATTGCAGCTCAGGGTTTTTTGGCTGCTCCAAGGGTCGATCCTGCTCCATCTCCTGGACAAATGCCTACCTGAGCATGTGAGGATGCTGTTCCCAGCTTACATGACAAGGGTGACCCATACCCATAACCAGGCTTAGAATTCAGTCTGCTAGGCTGCTCGACTCTCAGAATCGCATAAAAATAATTAAGTGCATGCTTAACTTTAAGCATGGAAGTCTTATTGTCTCAAAATCATGTTGCCCAGTGTCTGACCAGGTTGTCCAGGCAAGTTTACCCCTTCAGCAATTTATGGTGCCCGTCCTCTTCTTCTTTAGGAGAAAGGTACACGTCCCTACTTGCCAGTAGAAGTATGCCCCAAATAATTAAAAGTAATGTTGGTTGAAAGCTAGGGACATTTTGGCAAATAATACTATCATAGAAAAACTGTGTCTAGGCACGTGCTTTCTTCCTTAAAATATTTTCACTACAAAGCTAGTGATTTCTTTACATATAAACATAATTTTAATGAATGAGCAAATCCATTCAACTGTCTGGGGGAAGGTGATGTGTATCTGTATGTTTGGACAAATCTATGCACACACCTACTCACTGATAAAATGTGTCTTTTCTCTTACACTGAAGGATGTGTAATACTTCCTGGGAATTGTATTTTTTCCCACATATTCCAAAACTATAGAAAGCATTACTGTATCTCTAACTGAGAATTATTTCATGCTCTAGCATAGCCAAGGGTCTGCAGGCAGAGATAAACTATGATTTCTCATTTTCCTCTAGAAAATTAGTGATCTAAAAGCACAATAAAACCATCACTTCGTGTCACCAGTGGGGATAGTGGAGAGTGTTAAGTTTAAAAAAATAATAGTATAACAAGTATTAACGGGGACAAAATTGAATAATATGTGTGCGGGTTCTCTGCAGTTTAGGGTTTTTTTAACTTGAAAATAGTTTTGAGAGAAAGATAAATTTTTGAAATTGCATGGAAGGATTTGCAAAAAATTAATAGAGTGCCAAAAGGGATGGCCAGTAGCCAGCGACAATTTGAAGTTGATAGTTGCTACAAAACAGAAAAAAAGTAGTTTGGGGGAATCTCTCTGGTCTTTTTCATTTGATATTTTTAGATCGCTCTTTACTGTCCAGAAAAAATGCCCTCAGTAACATGACTCTTTTGCTGGTAATAAGTTTCAGGGATTCTCTTGGCGCTATTTTTCTGTTAAACTGATTTACGGCAAAAGCATACCCAGTTAAATAGTTATATTTTTTTGCAATTTTTAATACCTGTTTTTTTTAAAGCTCAGAACGAAACTGATTTTCTCCCCCACTGGTGAGTTTTGCAGAATAATTAGGGGAAAAGAACCCCTTCCACTGACACAGAACATTGGCTCTTAGGAGGTAAATGTGGGGCTCCTCCCTCTTCTTCTGAGCTTTGTAGAGGCCCAATACGCTCCTAACTTTGCACAAAGCCCAGCCTGAGGAACAAAGCCCGCGGACCACCACCGGGAAGTGGTATTAGCCCTTTCCGCAGCCTTCCCACTGTGGATGCATGCTCAATTCCCGGATAAATGCACCTTTTAAACCATATTAATGTAAAAGTTTTATTTGAAAGATGCCAGCTGTGGTCCTAGCCCAGGTTTATTCATGTGGGACATTTACTGGGTCAACTTAATACTTGACTACTGCTTATTATCCCATCAGTCTTCGGGGACAACCCATGATCTAATTGCCCAGCATTTATGTTGCCCTGGCAACTATAAATACAGAGTAATAATCCTTAAAGGGGCAGTGTAGAATTTCATGCCCCTGCAGTGAAGTACACTTCATTTCCCAGAGCACCCTGTGTTTTTTAATTCCGTGAATAAAAATGTGTAATGAATAATTAATTATGTGCTTGGAGGCACAATAGCTGCCTACTTTTGAATATTCATCAGTGACATTATTAATTCACTAGAAATCCCAAGGAGCAGTGGGATAGGCTTTTAGCCTAGCTGGAGGACTTACAGATAATACTCTGCAACATGAACAAACTTTTTAAAGCAGACTTTTCTTTTGCAGAGGTTTTTTTTTTTTTTTTCTTTAATTTAATTTACATCTTAATAAAATAATAATAAAAAAAAGTTCTGTACTGGATGTAGTCAAGCAGCAGTGAGCAGTAGCTGGCCACAGTAAGAAATCCAGCAGTCTGGAGCCTGTTCCTGCCTGATCCACTGCCATGCCTGACCTCTGCTTTAGGACCTGGTGTGCACCAGAAGATAGACCTTAGGAGCTCTTTGAGTGAGACTGTAAAGAAAAAGCAGACGACCAGTCATAATTCCTAGTAATGTGTCAGGTTCTCTGATGAAATACCATTTTATTTGCCTGTCAAAAAAGTAAACATCAAAAAACCTGCCTACAGTAAATAACTTGTCAGGCTACGAAGAGGATTATTCTACTGTTGAATAAACAATAGAATGCAAGTCTTTTTTTTCAGACAGGAATGTGACTTTCCGCGTCATCACGTTAGTTTAATGATGCTATTCCATGTAAAGCAGCGGATTTATGCCAAGTGAAAGCAGATGCTGAAGTGCAGAGACAAACCAAATCAGTTTCTGGGCAGAGAAGAAATGGAATGATTAGAAAGAAATCTAAGGTCTTTTTGAGAAGTTTTCCTTCTTTCCCCATCTGATTTGCAATGCCAATGCACTCTCAATGCAGTCTCTTTTCACTACTGATACCTAAGGCCAGATTCTACGCTGACACTATTTCTTTGACTTGAGAGAGAATTTGATCTTCAGTGCTTTGGGCCAAACCTTGCAGAGCCCTCTTCTCACAAGCAGCCCACCTTAGGGTCTTGTTGGGAATTTTTCTTCTAAGGAATTTTTAGATGAAAATGTTGTTTCTGCAAAGATCAAAATTCATGGTTACAGTCACCCGAGCTCCTATAAGGCAGTGCACTATCACAAGAAAATGGATTTTAATCCTTGAGCCAGTCCAACAAACTCACAATATCTGTAATTTTTTTTTCTTTTTCTCTAGGGTTTGTTACTCAACTGTTATTCCTCTTGGAATATTTGCAGGCCAGGCTCTTTGTTTGTAAAGGAATAAAACTTTTAAATCCTTCAAAAGGCAATTGGATTGCTAAATCACAGGCACATTTTTAAAAATGAGACCTGTAATCCACTGAGGTTCTTAATGGGAAGAAATCATTATGCCTAATTAAATTGAAAGTATCTCCATTTGTTTAAATCTGGCAAAAAAATTGATCTTACTTGGAGCATATGCTTGTAATAATTTATATTTAAACTACCTGTGGTGTGATAGGATCTTCTCTATACACAGAACTGAAACCTAACATTTGATTCTTTTCAGAGTCTCATTCTCCTTTCTCTTTCCTTTGTCTTTGACCTTCTCCTGGCATATGATGAGCTGCACCTCCTCTACTGCCCTGACATCCAGTGGCTCCCTCAACTTTCTGTCTTTTATTCCAACAGAGACTCCAGTGACAGCAACCAGAACAGCGTACCAATGTTTGACCAGTCCTGAGTCTCTGCTGTAGAACTTAACCATGTAGTGATGGAAAACAGGAATTACATTCATTGGCTAATGCAATACAAAACTGACCAGCAATTTCAGCTGCTTGCTTTCCTGTAAGAAAAAAAGACCTTCTGTTTCTTTCCGCCCCGCCCCCCCACCAGAAACCCCGTTTAATAAAAATTGTAGAGATCCAAAATATTTGGGTTTATTTCCTGTACAATCATGGTGTATACACCTTTAACAACAGAACTGATACCATCCAGCTTGGTCACAGGTTAAACAACAGTCATTTTGCTCAGCAATTCAAACTTTCATTACAATTTGTAATGCAGTAGAGCACTTGGGCTATGTAGTCATTTATTGCAGTGATTTGCATTAAAGAGAGTGTCATTGTATTACCTCTTAGCTTTGGTTGAGATTAGAAGTAATATCTACATTTATCTTTCACTCCTAGGAGTATAAAATTGTGCTAATAATAACAATAATAAAGCTAGTTCCTAAAAGCAAGTGAACTCTACACAGCTTTTTTCCCTTTTTATTTATTTATTTATTTTTTTCATCTGCTCAAGTGGGGGAGTAGAAGAATCATGAATAATAAATATGGAGATAAGAGAACTGAAACTGGGAAATCAATTTACTGCAAAATATTTGCATATTTTATTAAAAGAAACTGTGCATAAACCCCACAACAGGGTGGAATGATTTATATTTTGATTTGATTTGTATACATTATACCTCTGGGAGAACTGATGCAACTTAGTCATCCCTGCAGGACTTTTTTTTGGGTAGGGTTTTGTTGTTGTTGATGTTGTTGTTTTGTTACAAATATCTTAGACAAGAGAGCAGCAGGTCCCCAATGGAAATTTTAAGTCAGTGTGATGCTACGTGGTAGTTTTGGAATCTCACAGAGTCAAGTGCCCAGGACTGTTCTCTGCGGATACCCAAGTCCCTCAGAGGTCTGTCTGTATCCAGGCTAACCCCAGGGTTTCTCCAAAACTGTGGTTCAGGCGAGAAGGCTTTCAGCTCTAACTTTGTAAGAAAGCTACTCCATTTGACCTAGACAATACTTAATGTCTGTTATTAGAAATGCAAATCATTAACATAAGGGAAGGGGCTTATACCCTCCCCTCTGTACTAGCAAATAAGTCTCCTATCTATATTAGCAAAATCCTGTCTAGTATCACAACATCTAACTGCAGAACACATGCTCAAGGCGTCCTGGTTAGTGTGTTGGGCGCAAAAGCAAGTTATGGCCATCAGAACAGCTGTGCAGCTCAGGGTGTTCTGACTTCTGCTGCGCAGGAGGTCAGGTGTCTTATCAATGAATTCTGGCCTTAAACTCGGCAAGCTCACCACTCATGAACAATTTTACTGTTTTTTACATCAATATAAATTTTCTATTTTTTTATTTTGTTAGTGTTCACCAAAGGATGTTGTGACAATTAGGCTTGCTTTTCCAGCATGAAAATATTGTCCAAATTCTTTTACGTTTCAGGCACGTGCTTCAGACATAATAGTGCCCAGCTGGTTATTTGGATCTCCAGCTATCAAACTTCTGGAATTAGCACAAAACTTCCACTAAGCACGGAAACCCTATATTACAGCTGTCTTTCCAACAATAACATTGCCAGTGCAACATACTTTAAGGGGTTGAAATTTGACCTGAGAGATAGTGAAGAATAGGGAAAGCTGCTGTTTCAGCCAGTTTCCTGCTCAGGGAAAACACCCTTACAGTTTCTTGGAAATGCCACATTCTTGCATAAACTGGTATTTTTTATGTGGACATTTCAGCATTTGATAAAGAGACAGAAAAGTGTCACCATGTTGAAGTTTTGCCAAAAAACGCAGTTTTTTCCATGACTAATTGAGATATATACCTATATATAGACATGTATGAGTATATGTATTGTTTTTCAAACGTGTTAGATTTAGAAATTTCGAAAAGCAGCTTAGCCACACACAACCAAATTCCATTCATGTCCATGAAGTCAGGCAGTTCACATCAGGAAATCAGTGATAATATTTCAAGAGCAGCTTGAGGTCTTCTTGTGTTTCAGTACCAGCAGTGACAATATTTCTAGCAGCTTCCAGGGGGCCAGAATTGAGACCAGTGAGAACATGAAAATAATTCCAGGCTAATTTTTGCTCTTTATTACTCAGGTTTTGCTATTTATGGGGCTGCCTGAAATATGTATATGTGCTCCTAGAGGTTTCTTAACTGAATATTGGATGTTTCACTCTTGGAGATCAGAGAAGCTTCTGTGTGCTTATGGTGTTGGTGAAAAGTGAGGTGTTCTTTGTCAAATACAAAAAAAATGCTTTGTCAGACATCTGATGGATGCATGAGCAGTGAAATTCAGAAAAGCTCCGTTAATTAATCCTTGCCATATATCCGGTTTGTTCAGCCTACTTCACTTGGCTCCTGAATGTAATTTGTATCGTCTGAAAGCTATCTGTGAAGCACCTCTGCAAATAGGTACTGACGATTTAGTGAGGCATTTTGTAAGTACATAATGCAATCATCACCATCATTATATATTTTGAAAATAAATTATATGTATGTATGTTTGATGAACTATGAAATTCATTATTTTCCTTAACCATGATGAATTCTATAGCACCCCTTGTTTCTGTGGGACCTTTAAAGGTTAATATAGTCCTCTCCCCTGCACTGTAATAGGATTAATTTAATGATTTACTAATCCACTCATCCAAATAACTGTTCCAATCTGTAGTCATCTCTGTATTTTCAGATCTTGCTATCTTTACCTCCTTCATCCTCATTCCATGTATAAATTACAGGGAAGTGTCTAAGGCTGTGGACAGTAGCAGGGGGCTGGTTTAATGAGATCAGCTCATCTAACCTGAGCATAAAAAGCTCCCACATGGCACCATGGAGTAACCTAAACCAGCAAGGGTTACCCATACATATGTGGGAGTAGGTGTATCTGTCCTGTGGTAGGATGAGTATCCTGTTACGTCCTGTTGGGATATATATGTGGGGCTGGACTGCAATCATTGGGTGAATGAGCAAGGGACTAGGCTGGAGATGTATTAACAATAATCAAGCTTGGGACAAAAGTTTCATCTGTTGGGTTTTTTTTTGTTGTTGTTTTCAGTGTTTTCAGAGTTGCCAGTGCAGCATGACATGAAGGGATTTGTGCAGGGTATGATTACGCTGTGTTCAAAGCAAGGTATCATTTGCTTGTACTTGTTATTTTTTGTTGTGACTTCATAGAATTAATGGTCTTTTCACTATGTCTTCACATGTCTAGAAACTGATCTTCCATCTCCCTTCCGGTCCCTACACAAGGTCAAATTCCTTAACTTCATCATAGAAGTTGGTTGCCAAATCTTGTGCCATTTTTTTTCATTTTTGTTTTCTGCATGCTTTCCTCAGTTGTTTTTTTTAAAGGTAGGATATAGCCCTTCTTTCACGATAAATGAATGCACTCTTTTTACTGGGTCTTCCTTCTGTCACCTAAAGTAATCACATCTTTTTGTCACATCTTTAATGTAAATCTGGAAAAGAAGAGGAACCCAGAAAATTCACACAATTTCTTTGTACGGCTGTATAGCTTTACAGGCAGAATGTAGCCAGCTTTAAGTGTTGAATCTCACCAGTTGCCAGTCATTGCTGATGACTGTAATTTTGAAAATTTCCCTCTAAACTTCAGAAGCCTAGAAACTTCTTGTTGACAAATGCCAAGGAGTTCAGAGAAGAGCAGAAGTTGAATGCTGCGGTCCTGGCCCCTTGTCTCCAATTTGAGTTGTCCCAGGCTAATGAGTTATGAGCTTTGTTTGAAGCTTCTCCACCAATGACATTTGAAATATTTCTTACTGATTTGGATTTGATTGTGTCTAATGAGGCCAGTCAGATCGTTTTGTATCCTCTTCCATAATAAGGCACTAATTTGAGTTTCACTCCTCCATCCAATCAGCTATTTCCACAAAACTCATTGGAAGTTAGTATATTTGATAAGATTTCTTAGGCAAATTTGCTTGAAATGAGCCACTGAGTTCCAACATTACAAAGAGAACAGAGCACACACACACAGATTTGGAGAACGCCATAACTTTAATTTCCTCAGCAGATCGGATTAAGATAAAACCTGCAATGCTATGACCCTCGCACCAGGGCTAAGATGGGGTTTAATAACAGAACTTAGTGCATCAACAAAATCATGAAATAATTGTATCCCCATCAGGGCCTGCCTAGTTAACGTCATCAGAGGCAGCTATATGATTTCCTTGAATCGCATTAGCACTTCTAAATCTATTCTGAAAACAAATAACAGTGAAAGCCAGTAAGAATTAAAAATAAAGTACCGAACATTTTCTCTTTTGGGTTGATTTATTTAAATGCATCTGAGGGTGGGAAGGCAAAATTCCTTAATCCTATTACCTCTGCTTTCAATGTAATACAGGAGAAGAAGCACCACAGATGACAATTCATAACCTTAAATGAGGTTGGATCCACGTCTACACAGATGAGCTTTGCTTTACGTTCCCAGCTGTATGGATGCAAAGAGAGCGTGGTTCAGAAATTACATAGCCCTCTTGCTAAGTTAGGACAATCAAGGGAAAAATATGATGCTCCTTTGAGCTAATGCTCAGGTGAACTTAATCTGGTCAGTGTGTCATACACACTCTGTGGTTAATGTGGATTTATTAGAAAGCTTGGACTGGGCAGGATTAAGTCTAGTTTGTCTACATTCTTCTAGCTGAATCAGAGAATCGTAAAGTCTTCTTTTCAAACAAACTCATATGTATGAATAAAAATCTAAGGCAAAACCATTTTTTTCTGCAGACAGAACACGAAGTGAATTTTTACTTTATGTTTACAAACAGCCCACATTTTCAGTTTACAAACAGCCCAGACTGTGTATGAGCCAGAGAAAGACTTCTGAACATCCAGGTGAAGTCTACTTCAAACTTGTGACACCATTCACTTCAAATGGATTTTGACATCAAGTTAGCAAAACTCATGAATATGAATCCTGATCTGGACAAGGATGGACTCCTGCTATGTTTCTGCACAGAGAAGTTCAGATACTAATGGGTCAGTCAGGTTTAAATTTTCTTCTTATTAGGACAAAATTTCCATGGATATTTGGGGCACTCTTACAGATTTAACATGGGAACGGTGGTTTCTATCCTCGCTACCCACAGACGTTTAATGCAGAGTTGCTTTTCCTTTGTGCCTATGCAGCTACTCTCTCCTGCAGAGAGTGTCAGGCCCTGCTCTGCTGGTTAAAGAACATTTTGCTGCCTCTGCTATTTGCTCCTTTCAGCAGCTATTGTGGACTGAACTCTCAGCTCCTTTCACAGAGAAGTTGTGATGCCAGAGTACATGGTTCCCAGGGTGGCAAGGATGAGAGCAGCAGGTTTCTTTCTTGTGGCCTGAGTTGGGCTAATATGCCCTGATTCCAGTAACAGTTATTTTTGATGCATCCAGCACAATACAAAAAGTGAGTAACTTGAGAAATGATAGTGAAACTGAGAGAAATGAGAGTCTGGAAAAATCAGGATAACTCTGTAGCCAAAGGAGATTTGAATCCAATAGCTGTACCCATTAGCTACTTAATCTGCCCCCAAACCAGACAGTCTTGGGTACAAGGGATCTGAGTTTTGACCTAAAGAATGAAGTTAGGACATTGGTGACAGCAGCTTGGAAATACTCTAACATTTAGAATTTGGTCTTGAAGTCACAGTAACAAGTTCCATATTTTTACTTCTGATTTGGTGCCTTGCAGCAGCACATCCATTTTCTACCATTAATGAGTTGATGGCTGGAAAACTTACTGTCGGTTGTAGTGCAGCTTTTGATTTCACAGAACTCCTCCAAACGCCTCGAGCTAATTGTGTTTTCAATAATAAATAGTTGAAGAATCCTTGGCTTAGCTGAAACTACCTCAATTTGATTTAATTAGTGTGTTTAAAAACACTATCCTGAGCAGCTTGGACTACTGGATTGCTTGTGTTATTTGCAGGACACAGCAGAGAGGACTGACCCAGAATTTACAGCCTTCTTTCACACCATCTATCACACTGTAATGCCATAATTTAAAATAATGGTATCTTCTCACCATCGTACAAAATTATTTTTGCAGCTGTGAAGTTTCTGACTAACAGGGACTTCTTAAATGTATATAAAGCAGAATTGAACATTGGTGGCATGTTTGCAAGCTTGATTGATTTACAGAGACCAGCCTCTATTACAGGTGGATTACAAAGCTCCAGAGCCAGCACTCCCTTTTTCAAACACAGGAATCTTTAAGGTGATTTGCACCAATATTACCTATTCACTACATTCACGTGTCCTGCTGTGTCTCATGTTTAGGCCCCTGGAATTTGCCCGTTTTTGCTTCTGCGACTGGAAAACCTGATGCGGTCACAGCCAATCTTTTCTGCCTTCCCCAACCTATTTACCCAGCCCTTTCCACAACACATAATTCTGGTGAGATCTAAAAGAGTGGTTTCAGTTTTTACGATCAAGCGTGTGTAATTCTCCACTAGAGCTGCAAGGCACAGAGGTGTCATAACATGGGATTCACAGATTAGCGTTATCTGATAAAGTATGTGATCTGCTGGACAATGTGGTATCACACGTTAGAGAGATGAAATTTGCTCGCTAGGAGTAAAAAAGCTTTTGGTCTAGGGCACGGAGCTGTTATTTATAACCTAATTTTAAACAGGGAAGCACTGCTGTCAGTTTTCTGAATTACCAAGAGTTGCAGAAATCTTAGCAAAATAGTCCTGCTAAGACTACCCAGATGTTTGATACTAAACACACATCTGTTTTGAATAGAAGATATTTCACTCCCCTCTGCACCTCCTCTTTAACATCCCAGAGAACGGTTGGAAAGAACTGTCACAGCTATAGTTTTATTTAGTTCTCTGAACACTGCTGTCCATAGTGTCAAAAACGCACCAAAAAATAACCCTTGGAAAGGTTAATAGTGGCCTTTCCAGTGTCATATTCTACACTTTATGTGTTGTGGTAATTATTATCATTATAGCTGTAAGGATGTCTAGTTATCTTTCTTAATCACATACTATAAAAAGTGCTTCTGAACACATATCTATTATTTAATCAAAATTTCACAGTTATTGGCATTTATGCTCTGGAAGGGCTGTGTTTATTTTCTGTTTGCAAAGGGGAACAGTGCCTCCCAGAAGAAAGGGAGACCTCCATCCATGCCCACTTTAATCACTGTCATATCATGTGACAATCTGTACTATTAATATCAGAGACTGCTAATACATGTTATTATGTCCTGTTGCCTTGTACTTTTTGCACCCTAGGAAAGCACTTTCATTAACAGACTGAAAAAAAATAGTGTGAGAACTGAACTGTCTTCCCAAGGCAGAGCCAAGTCTAAGAGCTCTCCTGCCTGGAACAGCTTGAGATGGCTTCAGGAATGTCTGTATCTAACAGGGTCAACCATACACCTCAGATGGCATCTATTCTCCCACTACTGCATTTTTTCTGTGGACCTCTGCAACAGAGTGCTGAACCAGTTCTCGGGTTCCTGTGTCAAGGCCCACACCAAGTCTGTTCAAAAGACTCGCTTGCTACCGGTATCTCCGTACCTCTCTGCTAGAACACTGCCAATGATTGCTTCTTGCAAGACCATCCAGACTGCCAGTTTGGCATTGGCAAAAAAGATCTGGGAGGCCATCATGCTCCTCCAGCATTCACACTACCCCAAATGTCATCTCAGATTTCAGAAGAACATCGTGTTCAATTATGCCTGCAGTGCCACAGCATTGATGGGACACAGCTTCATACGAAGTTCCTCTACAAGAGCTTCCTGGCTTTCAGCCTAATTGCATGGGTCACCATTCACACTCCTTTCTCTTACTTGTCACTCTCTGTGATCTTGGCACTCATGTCAGACTTGGCAGATGTGTGTGCATGAGGCCTCTGTCTTCTGCAATATCTCTGTTCCTTGAGATATTTGGATACCCTCCTTCCACCCAGTGAAGCTTTTCTGGACGCGGTTCCTGTCATGGAAATGGTGATATCGCCATGCATGAGCCTCAACTAAAGGACCAATGTGTCCTTGAGCTGCATGCCCATAGACCTGGTCTTAATCCATGAAGTGAGGTCTCATTATGCTGGGTGCCATACAAATAGCAACGAAAGATTGCTTCAGTCTGAGCAACAAGTAGGAAATGTACAAAGAGTGCTGGAAGAGATACAATAATACCGAGACTGTTCTTAAGGTGTTCTAAAGCTCCTATGAATAGCCCCTAATATAATATACATGTTGTAATACACCCCCCAAAAAATATCCCCACCCCATAATCCACTATTTTGTTGCTGCTTTTCTGTTGTTAAATGCACACATCAAGAGAGGGAGGTCACTGCCAGGAAGTGAACCCTGAAGTCTAGTCCACACTTCCACAAAGAACCACTGCCTTAAAACAAAACTGAAAAAAGATAAAGCATTGATGTATAGACCAGAAACGGTTATTTGCATCTCCTCATATTAGACATAGTCCTGACATATCAAAAAGACCTTGCTTACTAAATCCATTGTGAAACCTCCTGCCTATTTGTGTGAAAACATATCTAGGATTTCTTCTAGGATACTTCCTTGGGCTAGTTGCTTAAAGAGACCAAGTAGGATATGTTCTTGTCTGCTCTCCAAAGCACTCTAGACACAAAGGCCAGGCTGTTAAATCCATGGATCCATGGGACCTGCTTTGTCATAGGTCCACGAGGTGGTATAAACCATCTGCCTGCACAGTGGGTTCAAAATGTCCTGCTGAAGGACGGCTTTCACACTGATCTTTGGATATTGTGAACTGTATCTTAGGACAGTGCTGGCATCTGAATCATGCCATCCATCTCCTGGAGATGAGAGGCTTGGGGGTCTCCCAAAAGGATGCTGTGCATAGCCTAGGGGGTTACTGGACTGGGACATGAGACACACTGATGTGGCCATTCTTCACAGACAGTTTACTGCTGGAGATTGGAAGAGTTTTGAAGCAAAATCCGAGAAACACTTATTTATTCTGTATTTTACATTTCCATGGTAAACCTCAACCATTATTAACAACAAACAATTGATAGGATTGTTTTATTCTTTAGCCTTTAATCTGAACAATTTCATCTAAATCGTCAATTATTAAAGTGAACTCGCGCATTTGTGCCTATGGTACAATATGTTGACTTAGTCACATTACATATTTGTCTGGTAGGAATAGCATGAAATTCCTGATTTTCTGATTCAATTGTGTATTAGTTTATTTACAAACACCCCAAAGTCAAGAATTACTTCTGACTGGGGAAGATTATTTCCTTCTGTTAGGATTCATAGAAATGCATGTGCTTGTGAGCCAATTTAGTCTGTTTAAAAAAAATAACTGCAAAGAAATGCACTCTCTAATGCAAAACCCAATAGCAGTGTATGTGACACATCAGTGCTACTATCAGTTTCATTTTGCTTAATATATCTCACCATGTGATTATTCTTAATTTGAAAATAGCCATCCAGCACATTTTTCTATAATGAAAATGCACTTGCATCTTGTAGATATGCTAATAAATTTAACACAGAGGTGCAGCCATTGATTATTCAACAACAAGATGAGCATATCTCCTGTAAAATATATTTTTAAAGGTAATCTCTAATAGCCATTTCATAGCAGCTAGGCTTTGCACTAATATGCTTGTCTAATGTCCCATTTAGATTCTTATATCCCAAATTAGTGATAAATCATGGGTGGAAATTTGTGTTTTATATTCCTAAAGCATCAAAATAAAGTGTGACTTCAGCTGTGCAGGACTAGAAATAACTAGTGCCAGTTACAGGAAATGCTTGTGCAGACATCTCAGGGGAAGGTCTGTCTTTTGCCATAAACCTTTAGCAGAAGTGTTCAGTTTTTGAGGGGCACTGGTAAAAGGATGTGAGCACTGTTTAATTCCAGCCAAGACAAAAGCATGCTTAACACTAGTTTTAAATGAGTGGGTTAGAGTTAGCTCTGAGCAAGGCTGGAGTAGTGCCTAAACCTTCCCAAAAACATGCAGACACTAGGGCACTTAGGGAATCTTCCCTCTACTGTAAGCTGGGAATGGGGCATGGGAGTCTGACATCTTCACCTAAACCAACTGTACTCAATACAGGGCACTTCATCCTCTGGTACAGAAGATAAGGCTTCATCAGAAAACTTTATGGAAGACATTTTATTGATACATTTTGAGTACTGGATATTTTATTATAGCCAGTGCAGTTGTGGAGCCTGGGATTTTTAACCTGTTGATGTTGCTGTCCCTTCTGTGTTGTGTGGAAAGTTTTATAGGTAGGTTAGGTGAGAGGTTCCTCCTCACCAGGATGTACTACAGCCAGATATTTGAAACATGAATAGAAAGAAAAATGTAGAAACACAAATAAAGAAGAAAGGAAGAATGAAAGTAGATTCTGCATGATATGCCCTGGGAAACTATGAAAGCTGTTCATACGTCATTGTTTGGAACTTGATTTTTCCTTCACATTTTTATAGCAGCCAAATACAATTGTATTCATGTTTGTAAAATAGCTAAAGAATGAAAACATGGAACTTTTCTGCTGCAGTTGACTTCCTTCAGGGTTTTCCAGAGAAGTTTCCTGAATAAATACACAAGTTTCTGCATCCTTTTCGAAAGCTAGTCTGTGAGCAACAGCTACTGAGTTTCAAGGCAAAAAACCCAGGAGAGACTAAGTAGCATAAGGATCTGAACACTGCAACATGAGCACCTCATTCAGCTCCCTCTGGCTCTTATCTCAGCATTCCACTATTTTCACCATGAATCCACTGGGAAAAGCATGGTTACAGAAGGAGGGATCAAACAAGACCATGTCTGCATAGAAATCACTTGTTCTTGGGACAAAATTTGGGTTTTCTCACTTTTAATTTCAATGGAAAGTACTTCTAAAAGCTGTCCTGCCCATGTGAATGTTCAGTTTAGTGACTGAAGAAAGATTTGATGGAGAGAAGGCATAATATAAATATTAGTTGGATATTCTTGACACTTACAAGCCCACCTTACGCTGTGGCAAAGGCAGTGGTGTAAACACCCTGGTTAATGGAGAATACAATACATTGGTAATAACAATTAGCACAGCAACACCAGTGCAAACAAACTAGGACTCAGAATAACTGGGTTCCTAGAAACACCACCATTTCCAGAGAAGCCCAGCATGGTTCCCCAGCCAGCCACATGCACTGTTAGCTTGCGTAAAATGCAAAAGGAATCATCAGGAACCAGTTTCAAATGGGCATGTTGCCTTTCTTTCTAACTGGAAAAAGGGAAGAATAAGAAAGCTGGAGAAGTTTCTCCGCCTCTGTTTCAATGATCTGAGAGGAAAACAGAAAAGCCATTTGATATATCCACACCATCAGTTTCCCCCAGCCAGTCTTGGTATGAGAGCAAGCACTCAGCCCACCCGTTGCTTGGGACACTTCTCTCAAGCCTGGCCCTTTCCTGCTCTTCTCCCAGTGTTTCAAGCTACGCTTCCCAACTGTCAACATTTAAAATTCTTAATGATGCAACCTGAGGTTACTATGACAACTAATGTCATTGCCTAGGTGGTGATCATATAATGTGCACTGCCTTTGAAATTTAAAATTATTTTCCGTAGACCTATGAAGGCCGTGCAGAGGGTTGCACTCTACCCCATTTGATCCTCTTAAAAAAACCACCACAATCCTAACAGGCATTACAGAGGAAGTTATTACAGTCTTTTGGAACATGGATTTGTAACTCATCGGTGTATGGAATTAAAGTTTTGGCTCTAAAGAAGGTGATATTTTTAAGATTTATTTAGTGTGATCAGTATACTTCTAAGCAGCATAAATTTTTTTTCCATCTGATGTAACTATAAACTCTGGCTACTTTCAGTACAGCTCAGGAGTATTTACTTCTGAAAGCAATTGGTCCTCTATTCACATAAAAATACAGTTTTGTTCTCTACATTAATCACTAGGAAAGCCACTGAATTCTAATGATGGCACTCAGATTTTCCTCAGACAAATATCCTAATAAACTGCTGGCGCCTTTTGGAACAACAGTTAAAAGTCAGCATTTTTGATGATGACTTGTAGCTTGCAACTCAGTTGCCAAAGTGTGCAGATACCCTTGTGACGGGCACAGCATTTAAAGCCGGATACACAGGGATTAAAATAATTATGTTAGTTAAATTTCAATCCCATACATAATCTAATAAATCAATACATTTCCATAGCAGGGATTCTGAGAGTAGCTTTGACCCACAGAGATTGTAAGTAAAACAGAAGTGAAAGCACAGTGGCTGCCTCCTCCTTCCTAAGGGGATCTCTTTCTGGCTCACATCTCAGCAATAACAAAGATTCTGCAACCACTGTTTGATAAAGGAAAGCAGATCTGAACCAGCCAACTTTTCGAGCCCTGGGTTGGCTCTGCTATCTGAGCAGAAACAAACGTAGCTGTAAATTAGGGCACAGCACTGGAAGGGACCCTGCGGGTCATCAGCAGGCCCCCAGTTATAAGAAGTGAAGCTGTCTAATCCTCTTCTTGTATGTATCAAGCTTCATTAGAAAACTAATTGCCTGGAGGTTTTGCCCACGATTCTTATGCTGGAAAGTTATTCCTGAGCTGGTAGCTAGAAGTCACTATAAGCAATTTCTTTCATGTTCTCTGTATATACATTTGAGTATTTTTGTCACGGCCAGTTGTAAATCCAGCCTTTTCTTACTGTAGTAAGGAGGATGGCTTTATATATAAAGCCAGAATGGATATTTCTCTTATATCCAATGTTGTTAATATTTTCAGTCTTTTTCTCTGTCACTGGCTGATTTATACGGAAGCTGGAAACATGGGGATGGTTACAGAAAATCAGCCATTTCTAGGAAGAGATAGATAAAGTAGGTGGGGAAAGAAAGAGATGCAAGAGTTTTGTCACCTTGTAGGTATGTCTGATTTTTTAATAGCTGGAAAATGGCTCCATTATAATTTACAGATTATTATGGAATGTCTTGTAAAATTGTTTCTCATTGCTGTAAATAACAAAAACTCTCTTTCTAGGGATTTTATGCTGTCATTGTTCTCCTCCATATCTGAGTGATTTTTAAAAACACGCAATACAACGAAGGTTCTTAGAGGCTCTACAAAGTCTCTGTCTGCAGATTTGCGAACAAATGAAAGTTTCAATGCTAGGAAGGGGCTCTTTGGTCAAGTAAAACTTTCAAGACTGTCTGAAAGATAATGAAGTTATGGATTTGTCCGTTCTTTATTTTGCTCCCTAGCCAGATACTCACAGTTTTAAGCATTTTCTCTTCTGCTGTCACAGACTTTGTTTTGCTAGAGTTAGACACTCAATTCACAGATTAAAATCTGGTCTTTAATGTATCTTGGTAGTTTGACCTACTATTGAGTCGTTTATGTGGTATGATTTTTATTTGTTTGTTTCCTCTACTACTGGATATTGAAATACTAAATTACTGTGATATTTCAAGTTCTTGCAGGCTGTCTTGGCCAGCTCAAGACCGCAGCTACTAGGAATCATGTGAGTGTTTAGTAAAAGATTAGTGATCAGGTTTCACATTCACTGCTAATTAAGCACCCACCCTGTACCTAAGAAGCTGTTGAAGTTCAGCCACTGCTACCTCCATAATGCTTTACCTCTCCTTCATTTACTGAAAGGCGGTGAAGAAAAATAAGCTCTGAAAGAGACTGTGTACAGTGGGGTTTTTTTCTTTCCCTTTCAGCCTTTTCAGTCCCAAAGCCCAAGATGATGTATCAAACATTCCCTGAGGTAGAGAATCAGCTTAAATAGAAAGAGAATGTATATCCATTCATTTTGAGTGTAGGCTCTCCAGTTCTTTCATATTAGGCATCCATAATGCCTGCAGACAATAAACACAATTGCAGGAGTCTGTGTAGTATCAAAGCGAGAGGCAAAGTTATTTACAGCATGTCAAGGTCTTTCTGTGACAGTGTAAGAACACTTCGATAATAATAATATAGCACTTAGAAGTAATGATGTACTTATAAGTATAGAGTAAGCACCTTTAATTTATTTGATAAAGTGAAAACTGAAGAGGGCAGCTTCATAGAAGCGTACACCTCTGGTCCTCACTTGCACTGAGTGTTTACTCTAAGAGTATGTGAACCCCTGCTGAAGCTTTTTCATTAACAAAAGAATGTTATAAATGCAGAAAATACTGAGATATAAAAGATTTTTATTTTTTTTCCAAATAGGGAAAGCCTGTTCTTGGGCAAATACAATATGCATGTTATCTGTGGGCAAAGTTTCCAGCATCTAGAAGGTCAGCTCTCACCTTCTGGCACAAAGGGTGAGTCTTATCTTAGAAAAATGTCTCTTCAGTTTCTTTCCTTTAAGAGACAACCAGGATATGAAGCTTTTAGGCTGGCATTATTATGGGTCTCCTTGAACATTTAGATTCAAAATCACCATGGTGCAGGGGGTTAAATGTTATCCAGACCAGGCCAGTCTGCCCTGCTTTCTGAGAAAACCTTTGAATATAGGATTTGAATTTCCTCTGTCATGCCCATGTGCTGCTGCGAGCTCCAGGTTCTAATTTTGCCAAATGTTTTGGATCCCAAGCAGCAATCTTTTTCTCTTTCAAGACTTTGTCTATACAACTGCTCTTCTCTAAATTCATAGGTCTTCTCAAGTCAGTGCTCTGATTTTAATGGAAAGCCAGTTTGCAAGAAGCAGAAAAAGGGACGTATTTTCCTTTCGATGATATCATACAATGGGCAAAAAAATCCTCTTCAATTATTCTGTCAAATTAAATATCAAACTCAAACGTCTCATTGCATTTCTGTCATGCCAAATACACAAGAGGAGAACTGGTGGAAGACTCCTGTTAATAGAAACAGACCACACGCATTTTCAGAGTCAGTGAAGATATCTCCAAGAATGATGATATTAGAAGTGGGATGAGAGAGAATGGAACTCACTGGTGGCTTGAAAGCCCTACTGAGATCAGTAGGGGATAGTAATTGGCAAGGTTTTAGCTCTAAGCCATATGCTAAACCAGTTCACTTAGTCCTGGAGGTCCCTGTTTATAGTCTCTAGGGTGTCTGTCCAGGAATCAGCCACTGCAATAGAAAAATTGGAAAACAGATGCAATTGTTTGGTGAACCAATACACAAGTGAAGAATTTGGTGAGCATGAAAGCCACTGACTCGTGAGAAAGATCCCAGGATCTATAGAGATTTGAACTACATGTATGTGCTAATAATCCATTTTGTAGGGGAAGCGGACAAGGAAATTGTATGAATGTTACCAAATACTAGGTCAGCTTTAAATGTGTTGTTTTACATTCAGAGAACAAACACAATAGCATGAGCCTCTGATAGCCCAATTTAGAGTTGTAGATAGCAAATGCTCCCTCACAAGCGTCATCTCAGTGAGGCAAAATCAAGACTGAAATATACTTGCAAAAAATGGAAGCTTAACAGTAATTAGTATGAAGAGAAATGGCCTGCTTTGGGTCATTCATCAACAAAACTAAAGGATGCATTTAGTCAAGACATACTCAGAATGAAAAGTTAGTTCAGTTCCAACTTGTCTATCGTACAGTGTTGCTTCAAAGGGAGACCATTTAAAGGTGCAATGTGTTCTTTCCAGGGCGATTATTCCAAACCAATCTCATCTGCTGCATGAGTCAACCTTATAAAACAGACAAACTGCAGAGGAATCTCTAAATTGCAATTTTTTTCATGAACCTAACTTACCCAGACCAAATCAAAGCATGCAATCTGCTGATAACTGTATTCCACTAGCTGCATTTCCTTAGAACCCTAGTAATTTTCACAATGTTACTCTTTTTTTTAAAAGAAAAAAANGATCCTGGTAGCTGCAATAAAAACCTTACAAACATAACTTATTATAAACCTATCTACCTATCTCTCTATGTTTTCAGGTGTGCAAGCCAAAATTCAGAACCGAGTCCACGTGCAGCTAAAAAGACTCTGAGTTTGATGAAAGGTTCATTTCTACTTTACCTGAGTCACTTTTGTATTTAATCCAAATTTGTTCCCTTTAATCTCATGCTGATCAAGTCATACTGACGTTTTCCTTTTCCTTCCCCTTTCCCACACAACCCACGTCCTCCCTTACACATCCTCTCTGAAAGAGGAGCCAGGCAGATGTGTACTGTGCATGCTTCTATAGACAATTTTCTCAAGGCAAGCTAGGAAGTTTTAGGAAGAGAGGTGGAATAAGGAAAATTCTTTTCTGCCTGACTAGTGCCCTGTACAAGGTTGCAGGATTTCAGTCCTTGCCCACCTGTGTGCAATCATACAGGAGGACTTTTGCTGGCCTATTGCTCCTGGAGGTGAGGAATGGAAGGGTGCTGCTAACAAAGGCCTGTGGAGGACAAGTCTCCAGTGCAGCAGCACTCAGCAGAGCTGACTTGCCTCCAGCTATGGTCCTGCCTTCCTGTTCACCACAGGTATGGCTGCACAGGAGCAAAAGCTGATGGAAAGCTTGTGGCCATTGCTACACCTCCTGCCTTCTTCTCTATTCCCACAACTCCAAAGCGCACACATGAGAGAGTGGCTGAGCACCACCCCACCAACCCTACGAGGCATGGCCATGCCAACAAATACTTATTTTGGGACACTTGGGACAGTGCTATTTTCGTCTTTTTTCCCAATGCAGCTTAGGGTTGTTGCAGTGCTGTGGGTTTCCTTAGACTACAGAGGACAGATGGATGTCTGGTTTCAGAGAACAGGATAAACTCCCTTCCTTGCCTCTCTCTGTGCCTTCTGCTAAGGTCAGGCCGACATAGCACTCTGACAGAGGAAGAACAGAAAGGGGCAGAGAGGAGTGAGCCAGAATCTGACAGGAATACAGCCAGGACGCTAAGGGAGACAGGATAGGAAGACTATCCCCAAAAGTCCTAGTCTCCTGCTGTTTTCCTTCAACATGTTTGCGACTGTCAGAGGACTTTTCTTATACCATGCGCTCATCTCACTATCTTCTTCTAATACCATGTCCTCCCTTGACCGCCCCAGCATCCCAGATGCCCCCACTCCCCCCAATGCTAATTGCTGCTAATTGGTACAGAGAAGAGGTACCCATTGCCCCATATTTTCTGCTAAAGTTTAAGGCAACTGAAGAACTTATTCCTTGGTGAATAATTTCACACATTGATCCATGCTAAAATTATAAGTTCTAACCAGTTTTGTCTAGGACAAATGCGTCTGTTTATTAAATTAGAAATACTAAATGGCATTCCTGATTATTCCACAATTCTCTCTCAAATCCCTCTTTCACATCCAGATTCTACATTAATTTTCTTCCTTTTCCAACCCAATGTGCACAAGATCTTTATGGAGACTCCTTAATACCCCTTGAAGTACCGAAGTTGGTGGTAACATTTTATTTCAAATTCTTTGATTGAGTCAACTAGGTCAGTACAAGTCATATGGACCATCGCCCACATGTACATGAACATGCTGAGTCAGTGGCAGAAGGCTGCACCTCACAACACGACTCCATTGTTATTTTAATTTTCTCGTTCCACAAGTGCTCTCCCACCATTTCCCTCCCACTGCAAGAAGCTTCGCTACAAAATGAGCACAACTAACAGCGCCCAGGGCTGCTATACAAAGGAAAAGAAAAGCTGGGGGAAATTGCTACAACCTCTCATGTCTGCGGCAACTTTATTATGCCACTTAACACAGCTTGAAGGAAAACTAGAGATTTCACAAAAGGTAACATTTAAAAATAAATTCTTTTTTGTCAATTAAATCTAAGTGTTTTAAAAAAACCTCAGCATCGACAAGACCTGTTTGTTTTTCTTTTCTTCTTCCCCCTCCTACCCCTCTTACAGGGAACTCTGAACAACATATTTTCTTCTAAACCGTATACATTTCATGTACTCTAGTACAGAAACATAAAACATAGAAAATGTCTTGGTCCAACCATGTCCAAAAGTGTCTGATTACTCTGAAAAGCAGACAGCTGCAGCAGCATGAAACACTTTTGAGTGGGGAAATCTGAGGGACCAGAATAGGACAGGATATAATTCCAGAAGCTTCTTCTATCTGAGTAAGTCTAATGCAAATGACACCCTATACCAAATGCTCTCCTTGCTTTGACTTTCAGTGCCTTTGTCCCTGCTCTTTCCAAACTGACGTAGTGCTGCTCCGCCAAACATCTCATAAGCTGAACTTGTTAATCATTCAAGCCTCTTCAAAAGCAATGCACTGAACAAGCAAAACAGTATTAAACCTGCAAATACAAAGACTCTGAACTCCTGGGATTGCCTAATCCTGAACCAGCATGATTTTTTTTTTCACTCACTCCAAATAATCATCTGCCAGATCACAGAACCAGATTCTTTCCTGCTTCACATCACACAGGGGCCACAAAAGTGATTTCATATTTTAGTTGCTGTCTTAACAGAAGCTGCTACTAATACTTCACCTTTTATCCTTCAAAACGTCAGTGCACACAGCCACAGTGTGCACAGACAGCTGAGCAGATAAAAGAAGCCTTTGGACTCATGGTCCAAAATTATCTAGAAAGCTCAGCATACAGATATAGAAGAAGAGAGCAGGAGGCTCCGTGTCAGTCCAGCATCCTGAAAGGTCCCTTTCTAGAAGAAGAGACCATGACCTGTGAGTCCCAAGTGAGCTTGATTTACAAATGGCATTACCACTTCTTTGCTAAAGAGTTGTAAAGTCCTTCTCCAAACACGTCGGGAAAAGATGTGCCAAGAAAATGACTTTCCATGCCCCATAGTAGTTCAAGACATCGTCTTGGTGAGATTGTAGGAATATCAGATAATAAAAATACAAGCAGGCAATTAACAGAAAACAAATTAATGCGTGATTATGATACCCTAGATTTGCAAAGCCTAGTTATGGCCTTTGTCTGCTGTGAGTAAAATGGCTCGTGGAGATTGATACCGGGCAGGAAGGGATTGTCATTGATTGCAGAACCAAAAGAATGAACTTTCTGACCTTCACATTTTAAAAATTTGAATTCACCCTTAACAGGGAATTTCCACGCATGACAATGTTTTCTTTTTGAACCAGAGTGTTTTTTTCAGTTTAATCGTCATATATGCATGAGCTTAACTTTGCTTTAACAAAGCTTTTTTTCTGAGGATATAAGATCATTATCACTCCCCTTACACACTGTGTAAATTATCTGATATGTCTGGGTGTCTGTCATTCAGCATATTCAAAAAATATAAATTTTATGGCATGCTGCGGGCCTGAATAAAAATAGATTTTTCATCTCTTTTTGCAATAGAACACTTTTCAGCATATTTTTTTTCAAGCCATATATTATTCCCTTTAAATAAGAGAGCAAGGCAGAATTGTTAGTTTATACAAAGCTTTTCTATAGTGATGACCTTTTTTGACCCTCTATGAAAGTTAAGCATTAACTAGCAACCAATACAGATGATATCTAAAAATAAACATCTGCATACAAAGAATTTTAACCCTGGGTACACATTCGGGTAAAAAAGGGACATTTTCAAGGGACACCTCATGACAGGAATCCACCACAGATAAAAACAACAGACTTGTGCTGCTGTAATGCTCCATTCGTTGTTTACAATAAATGGGTTCTTCATCACAAATCACAATGAGGTCATTTGCTTTATTTGAGAAGGTGGAAAATTAAGCACCAGGAAGACTTGAATTGTTGTTCCCAGCTCTGCTGCTGGCCTTGAGGGTGAATTGGGGCAAGTAATTTCTTCATCTATAAAGCTGTGAGATTGAAATTGATCCTTTGCAAAGCATTCAGAGATCTGATGAAATGCACTGTCTAGGACCCATGTATTATTACTGCTAATTTTGAAAGATGGCTCTATATTTAGTTATAGGATTACTGTGGTCCTATGTGCTAATCGGTCACTGGGGAAGAGCCTTAGTCTGTCATTTCAAACTGCTTGGTTACCAGGAAAAAAATATGATGACTGCCTCTAGAAATACACATGTGCTAAAGCCTCCACGTTCACATTAAAATTGTTTCTTGGGAACAAAAAGTGCCCATGCCACATCGTTAAGTTGAATATTTCTGAGACGTGGTGTGCACATCTGACCAGTGTACCTCTAGCCAACCCATGAGAATTCTTGCATAAATGGAAAAAAAATTCCTCAAACTTAGTAAGTATCCTCAAGAAACCCTAAAGATAAGACAAAAACTCTCCCATATCTCTGCAAATCCAAATATTCACAAAGTTGAAGAATTTGAGGTGTTTTGGAGCCTGTTCTTCCCCTGCCTTGGAGTGACTGCATCAATGGACAAGGGAAGAGCTACTTATGTCATCTACCTGGCCTTCTGTAGAGCCTTTGATATCGCCCCTAACAACATTCTCGCCTCTAAATTGGAGAGACAAAGATTCAATGGATGGATGGTTTGGTGAATATGGAATTAGCTGAATGGCATAATCCAGAGCTACAGTCCAAACGGAACTCTCTCCCCTCTCATAGAACTTAGTGTTTGGGGTGGAATCATAATGTATTATCGCTTTGTTAAATCATAGTTGTTCCTTGCTGCTTTTGATACAACATTAACTTAATGATAGCTGAAACATTTTATTACTTTATTTTATATTATGTTTTGTGCTATTTTGTTTTTAAATCATTTAAGGCAGCTGGTACATAGTACATATTTAAATATTTGTTTTCTATATCAAAATGCCTCCACTTTGTGTTGAAACAAAAGTTTGACATTAACTTATTCTCTTGCTGAAAGTGCTAAACTGTTTAATTTCAATGCAAACAGGAGACACAGTCAAAACAAAATAAAAGCAGATTGTCAGGCAATGTCATTACCATCCAACGAAGGCACATATTTCTCTGGAAAAGACAGTATTTTAAACTGTATGTAGCGGTTAGACTTTATTATTTTTACAGTAAGCTAAAACCATTAAGTAATAAAATGAAGTATGTTAATATTTTAACAATTGCATCATGTCGTGACAGAATACAGCGTAACACAGCTTTGAACTGTATAAATCACATCGTGCATTTCTGCTGCTGGCATGTCCTAAAGCAATACAAAATTAGCCTAAAACTAAAATGAAATATTTCAATAGTGTAAGCAGGTATGTTTCACTACTTATGGAAACGTAAATAGATTTAAAATACATACAAAATAAGAACAAATTAAAGACATAGGAATTGAAAAATGAATATTTAAAATAGCTCTGCAACTGGTCCCACTTTTCTCCTATACGTGGTGGGGATGGTAAAAATAAAGCCTGAGGTCTGCTCCCCAATGTCCAGGGCAGCACAGATGAGGCTGCCAAAAAGCCATGGCAGTCTGCTGTTAGTATATGTCAGCAGCAAACAGCTGCATCCTTCCTGCTCCCGAGGATCCACACCAGGAGAGGTAGCACAGGAGCATTCATCAGACACATGCGCAACATGCCTGGTGGCTGGCTAGACCTTAAAGAAGTGAGCAGTGAAAACAGATGAGAAAGAAGAATTTGATTCTTAACTGGAATGTTGCTTAGCAAGATTTATGTTTACTGGGAGGTGTCTCAGGTAAGTGATCTAATCTAATGACAGTGAATGGTAATGACTGCTGCTTATTAGTGTAAATTTGGCTTAATGGGTAGGCATTCAGCAGGTGCCAAGTAACTGCATGGTCAGTTGACTGTGTCAGGTCAAATTAGACTCAAATTATAGGTTCCATAAAAAAAATAAATGTTTTCTGATGCTAAGGCCAGCACAAATATTTTCTTTCCTCTTTTTTTTTTTTTTTTTAAATTTTTTTTTATTTTATTCAAACACATATAAATATATAAACGATCAGCTCAAAGCAGCCTCTGCAATCACAACACTGGCTTTGCTCGGACTAAGGTAATTTTGGATTACACTTGAGAAGGTCAGCAGGGTGGTGTGAATGCTTTTGTGGTTTCTGCCATAGCACAAGCTCATTTCCATACCTACAGTCAATGTGATATCACAACTTTCACCACTGTTTTAGCTTCCATGAATGGGTTCAGAAGGGACTGAAAGTCAGGTATCAAGCAAACAAATTGCACTGTCTGGTTTCTGTTGTTTTACATAAATTGCAAACTATGAAGATAGAGCAGCCAAGAAATGCTCTACAGTCTGAGCTCTTGTAGTGGTCTTTATGAGCGGGTAGCCAAATGTGGCAGATTGCCCCATCTCAGTCCTTTGGCTTCCTTTCCAATTGTGCTTTACTTCAGTGGATACACAAAAACAGAACTAGGAACCAGAGCAGGTTTCACTCATGCACAGGTGCTGCATTTCTGGGCCCACCTGAGTATCGTTGGACATGAAAAAGTCAGTAACTATCCTCAGGTGGTCACATTTATTGTCAGGCACTTTCAAATCAAGGAGGAGGCTACTTAAGAGCTCAGGTAGCTATATCATCCAGCTTTCTTTATAAGATTTATTATTGTATTTTTTTTTTTAGTAGCTGAAAAGTACTTAATATTCTGCAAATGCTATTCCTTCCTAGTGGACACACTGTTTGGAAGACAACAAATTTCACCCCTAACTTGTTCAAACACACAAAGGGTGTCTCTTCATACTCATCTGAAATTGCTGATCTTTCCCAAACAATTCCAAGACAGCTGTGGTGTAAGTTCAATGCTGGCAGCAGTTTCACCATCACTGCTGGTATTTCACCAGCAAGGTAGGTACTGACAGAGCACAAAAGGGTCTCTGGCTTTAATAATTCAGCAATTAGAATTGAAGAAGTTTAGAGATGAGAGAGGTTCTTGTATGAATGTTTTCCTTGACCAGTATTGCAAAGATTTAAGCTATTTCTGCTCATAGATAATAGTCTAAAAAATGTGAAACTAATAGAGTGTGTGTGCACACTGGGGCAAGGGAGAACTTCTCAAGAAGGAAAGGGAAGATGAAGGGATAGAAGAAGAAAGAGAAACACAAAAAGGACAAACATTTTTTAATTTATTACATTTTAGTGTAAAGAAACAAACTGTTCCAGCCACAAAATAGTTTTAACCCTCATTTGCCAAAGTATACTTCATCAAGAAGTAGAGGAACTTCAATTTAATCTCTTTCAGTATAAATCAAAACACTTATTAGTAAAGGTACCAACATAAATGGCTATTTTACAGTAGTTCTAAAATCTGTGGATCAAATTTTACGCTTACCTACCCGACATAGATTGAGTCCACCTGCTGGGATAAATTCTTCATGAAAAGATACTTGAAGGATAATAAATCCTCTTTCTTCTTCAGTGATGCATTAGGTATAAGATGACTATAATTTCTCTTTGTAAGGATTCTTGCTCAAAGAAGAGTTCCTACTTCCAGAAAGGTATAAACAAAAGTAAACGAAAAATTAGACCAAGGCATGAAAAAAGATGTAATCATAACAACATTGTATATTTTGTTATTATTCTGATTGTTCTTGGGAGAGAGAGTGAGAGAGCAAAAGAGAAGTAAACACAACTGCTAGTCTCCAAAACTTACAGGAAATTAATAACAGCATCTGAGGTTGTTTTTTTTTATTTTTTTTTTTTTTATAATAGTGAAATTTTCCCTGCTGTTCTGAAAATAAGAAGAGCATAAAGGGACAGAACATGAGTTGGTGTAAATCATCATAGTTTCATCAAAAGGACAAATTTGTCTCAGTAAGTTTAATAGGAAAAAAGATATTTATATTGATCTAGTACTGGCCAATATTTGCAATGTATGTGCAGTACACATTTTGATATTTTGTTTTTACTATAATTTCTGCAGCATCAATCACTGGGGACCTTTGAGGGGCTCAGAAATCTTTCTTGTCTGAGCAGATGCTCTGAACAATTGGGGTGATTTTTTTCAATATCTGGTGCCTGGGTACCTGCTGAGGGTAATCAAGTGAGAGCTGAGCACCTTGCAGGGTTTTGAAAACAGTGTTTGTTAATTCTAACCTTGTCTACAACCCTGGTGGCATGAGGAGGCAGTGGCAGGTATTGTTTTGGGGGTTGGAAGCCAAAATAGCCTTTCAAAGGCCTCACTATGCTCTGGGATGTCTGTAGTTACTCAAGGCTCCAAGTCTAATCAAGGCTATATAACCCCATATCAGATAACTTGGTGACTTCTTTGTCTTCGGAAGTTAAAATTCAAGTGCGGGATCAGACAGCCACGGTGACTGGAGCCTGCCCAGGTAGGACTGACAGCGATAGTGCTCAGTGTACCTGGATATAGTCTCTGCCTCCCAGGAGCAGGACTGCATCCCCACTTCTGACAACCCAACCTGCTTTATCCAGCTCTCCTCTCACACAGCAAATGCTTCCACCCACTGCCTTTACACCTTGCTTTCCAACCTGTGGGCTTCTGTGAGGCTGCCTAGCAGTGTCCTGGTTTTTAATTTTCCCCAGCCTTTTTCAGCCATTGAAATAAATCCAGACTGAAAGATGCAAAGAAAGAATGAGTAACCATTGCTGAAGGCTTGATAGAAAAATCATAACTAGAAAGACCGTAAATTCTCTATTTACGATGCCAACCACTCACAGCATGGCTTTATTTAATCACTGCACGTGTGCTTTTAAAGCCCACGGACTTCTGGAAGGACATTATTTGCATGAATCACAGGTTTCAGTATGAGCTGGTCGGTACCTCTTGTTCACTTGCAATTGTGTTTTCACAGTGGGCGGGAAAATGCTGGAAAAATCATCAGCAAACCTCCAAATGTCCACTTGACCTATAGAAAGCAGAGGATGTGTTTTTGGAGGGTTTTCTTTTTTAATGCTGAGATAAGGGTGAATGTGGCCAGTTACAGCGGCTGGTTAGGACCTTCATGCCAGGGATGAAGCCAGGATGGTGCGTGGACTGGAGTGATTGGGGATGCAGATTTGCTGGGAAGCAAGATGGAAAATAAGGGGCCTTTTGTGGTAATGAAAGGACCTTCTGAGAGAGGTGAGCCAAAGACAAACGATCCTTCTACCTTTCTGATTCCATATCAGCTATTTGGATGTCCCTGGATTATTTTAATGGTTCAGAAGAACTGATGCGATACTCCTGAATTGAAAGGTTTCTTAAGAAAAGGAGGAGAAAAAGGCACATGTGCCTCTTGAAATAGCTGTTCCTGTCAATATGTTAAAAACATTTGGATGCAGATTTTTGCATTCTCAGGGACATCTGCAAACCTCTGAATTTAATGATGCCATGTCTTACTTTTTGACTCTTGAATCCCTGCATTGTTTTATGATCTTTCTTTTCCCAACAGTGTTATTATTTTACTGAGTGTCAAAAATACTTTCAAGAGTGTGTAATATAAGTTGCTTTTTAAAAAATTATAATTATCCTCATGTGAATTTATTATATGAGTAATAGAGGGGATTTCAGCATGTAACAGCTATATTTGGGAAACTGTTGTCCATCTAACAACATAAATATAGGAAGTTTTGAAGTACAGAGAGGGAATTGGAGTTGCCAGGCTTCACAATGGCCCCAGTCTTACAAAAGGCATTGAACAAGAAAAATTCTTCAGTTGAAATCAGGTCTTCAGTGAGCCTTTGTGCAGATGAAGGAGCCTGCCTAAGTGGTTGCAGGATCGTGGTTGTGCTCGGAAAGAGCGTGACTTGGGGTAAGTCACTAAAGACACTGCACCAAGTGGTTCCCTCTATACTCTACTTGAATTCAATAGGATCTAAATCTGCGGTTTACAGTTTATAGTCAAGGAAATCAGTATTTCAAGCATGATTGAGAAAGATGATTGTCAGCACAACACAAAATGATTTTCTTCTCAGACTCCAGCTTCAGAAATTAAAGTAAAATAATCTCCATTTACTTACAGTAAAATGTGAAGAGATTAAGAAGGTTTTATTAGATTTTTAAAAAGACTACATCCTTCATTATTTGTTTATTCAGAATGACTCAAGTTATTTCAAATTTACTCAGAGTTGGAAATAAATGGAGAAATTTTTGTAAGAAATAAAAAGCAACAGAAAGTGTACAAGACCTGGAATTGTACTGAACAGAGTGAGCTGCTGCTCTGGACGATGAATCAAGAGTGATAATGCTCCATGAGGGGAGGAAATGCTGAGTAGAGAGATAAAACCGGAAAATGGTATCAGGGTTATACAACAAAATCAGAAAGCTTCTGTATGCCATAATAGCAAATATATATAGATATATATATGTTCAAGCAGTATTAAACTTTGTGGAATTGTAACTCAATGAAACTTTAGTTTACTCAGATTTAAGATTGCTCAAATGAAAATTCTACCAATACAGTGACAAAAGAGTTCAAGTAAATCTCATTCCTCTGCATTGACCTCTCTTCCTGAGGCATGAAGCCTTGAGTCAGTCCATAGATTTATATGTTTCTAAGATACATACATAAAGAGCCTCATTGGCAAAAGCAACCTGAGTAACCAAGCGGAGACAGACACACAATTCTAGAGGGTGGCTGAAACCTCAAGGGATTAATTGCCTTCTGGGATGATCTCTTCCCCCCTCAATTGACTATTTGGAGTGAGCCAGAAGTAGTAGCCTTAGATTAGGCTCCTCTGTTAAAGTCAAATTCCTGGAACGTCTCTGTCAGCATATCACCGGCCACAACGCACATGTTTGGTCTACGCAACACTTCTAACAGAGCTGAAAGCCTTAATAGGTTCTCATCTGAGATTAATCTTGTTCAACAGAAGAAAAAGTACATATTTAATTTAATATTGCATATAATTTAATATTTTGGGTTTTTTTTCTATCTTGGATTAATGGCTAGAAGGGAAAAATAACTATTTAAGATGGCGCTTAGTCAGAAAGTATAGGAATTGTAAAATTCCTATCCAGGCAGGAATGACTTAAAGTTTGTGCCCTTTTCTGGGCCTGTATCATGACATAACACCACAGTGTTATTAGCTTTACTGGGAAAAGGTCATGTTGTCAATGAATCCAAATCAGCATCAGGCATTCCTGTGTGTCATGGTACGACTTTATGGCTTTCCCCCAGTAACAACTAAGACTATTTCTGGTCCTGGATATTGCTGGATTATTTTTGACAGATTTAAGGTTTATGTACTGTAGAACATGTTGTAAGGTTTTGGGGGAGGCCTATACTAGAGACAGGAGACAAGTCTAATCCAGAAATATTAATGTTTATCTCTATTACCTTGGCTAAACCCTGTAGATGATAAACAGTCTCCTGGAGACATATTCACATATTCAAATATCCATCACAGATGAAATCTTTGCTTGCAGAAAACTAAGAAACAATCTTCTTGCAATGAGAAGTCTCCATCAGGGCTATTAGTGGGAAAACAAGGAGCTGGTTCAAATGCCTGAAGAAATTTTTACTGAATATGCTGGGCAAATGATGCCATCAGTCTCAGAGTTCTCAGATGGACAGGAGACAAATGCAGAGTTTCTGCCAAACAAGCTGTTTTAGGAATGGGCGTGAGGAGACAAATACCTGATTTCTCCCACAGTGTCTAAGGGGTGGCAGGGACAGGGACTAAATTAATTTCAGAGAGTCAGTGCCTTTGTTTTTTAGGGGAATACTGATGAGCCAAAGGCTTAGTTTCATTTCTTGACCTCATTGCATTACTCTGTTCAGTAGTATCTAATCCCTTAATGATTTATCTCCTTATCCCAGTCCTACAGAATTTTGCTTTTAAATTTGCAATTATTAAATGTTTGTTCTTTTCTAACTCAGTGAATAATGTGCTGCAACTTAATACTTTTTGCCTAGAAGACAGTCCCATGGTGTCTGGGGTTTATACTATCAAGTCCAACCATGCAACTGGCGGGTGGAGTTTTGAGTGGATTTCTCTGGAGATTGTGTTGCGTGGGCCACAGATGCAGATACGCCTCCATGCCTTGTGAATGAGTTCCAGCCATTTTTTTTGGGTAAAACAACTTGTCATTCCCATCAAAAACACATTCTCAGAAGGTTGTAAAACCTCATTAAAAGGTTTTAATACATGCAATTGTCCTGAGACAAGGATTATTGTTACATGGATTTCTGTGTTTTGGGGAAACTATGTAGTGGACTATCAGAAGTACCTTTTACTGAGTAATACGTGCCAGCAGAAGACTAACCTGCTGAGCTCCCTCTTAGTAGGCTCAGCATATCTGCTAAAATTCACTCTGTTCTTGGCAAAATAAATTGTACTTGGCACAATGCAGGAGAGACAAGTGGTCATCCAGGCTCCAACAGGCACTTTTAATGGTTACTAGAAAGCTGTTGGAAGTGAGACATGTCCTACTTTAACCAGAGAATTGATTCCAGGTGTTGTTGTGGGCTTTGCCTGTAGCATTTGTTTCTACAGTGGAGCCAGCAACCATACAAATTAAAGCCCACAGACATTGCACTGCCTGCTTAGGAAGAACTTCCCATGATGAGCAAAGGACATCTTTTTATTGTCTCAATCCTAGGTAAACGTGCTCTTTGGAATGGTGTCCAGTTTAATGTAGACGCTGAATTAAGTAGGATTGCAAGGCAAGTAATCACAACTGTAGTTGCACATGCTGTGACCTCTGTATTCCCTGGTTGCCATTTTACTGGATTTGTCAGAAGTTTGTATCTGGAATGTTCAGTATGAATATTCATTGCTTTTATTTCCTTTTTTTTTCACCCCAACTTATTACGTGCTCCACAACAAGAGCTTATAATAGGGCATGAAAGAGAGTTTCATATCGAAAATAAATAAATTATCCATACAGAAAAGCATTCTACCTAGCCATATACAGACCTTATGTTCACTATTTTTTAGTTTTGCAGCTAAATCTTATTTGAGGACTTGAAGCCACCTTCCTTTTATATGTCCTTAAGTCTGTGCTATTTAAGCCCTGAATGGTTCCCTGTAGCAGTCTCTCTCCCTTCCCCCTCTTTTTTCCTTTTATACAACAAAAACAAGGTCTTTGCATTAAGAATAAGATTGACCACAGGCTATTTTAACATGCCTCAGCAGCCACTGTCTCTCCCCTTTACTTCCTGTCATGTATCCATTTCTGCTTGTGTGAATCAATCATACCTCTCATTTATAAAACATGGCAGCAATCTATAAGAATTAATATAATAATTAAAAGAAATATTATTGCAAAATCTAAAAAAATAAAATGATTTTCACATTTCAAATGTTCAGTCCAGTTAAAAAATTGACATCAAGCATTGTGCATGTTCCTCTGAGAGGGTCTTCAGTACTATGTATCTCATGGGTGTCATTGGATGTAATTGTTGCCATGCTAAATATTCATGTATGAATAGTCTGGAATAAATTCTCTTGTAAATTGACAGAGGGCAAGTTAGAACTGTCCTTGAATCTCTCATCTGCATCCTCATTTTTGAAAAACTGTCTGGTTTGTGTGTGTGTGTACTTGGTTAAATTAAACAGAAAGCTTCTCTCTTTCTGAAATAGTCTGGCGCTCTCTATCACCTTTTACTAGCACTGGTTATTTATATCAACTCAGTTGTGTGAGGTAGAAGCTGGTTTAACGCAATTTATGACTGGCAGTAGTTCTTTAAGTTGTTGTGCCTGCTGGCCCCACCTGATAGTGGAGTAGGCTCTCTCAGGCAGGCTGTAAACACACACAACAAGGCAATCTCTGCTGTGTGGTACTTGACATCTGACTAAGTGGGATGGTGAGGCAGAAAGAATGTGTCAAGGGTCACATAAGAAGGTTACAGGAGAGGCAGAAACTGAACCCGTTATCTCCTACTCAGTGGCTTCATCACAAAGTCATCCAGTCCTCTTCCAGCTCACTACTACTCTAACACAAATGTTTTGGATACAAATACCGATAGTCAAAGCAGAGTATTATCCTTTCTGTATCTAATCCTTTCTACCAGGTGTTGGCTGTTCTTGCTAGTGGGTTTGGAGGTGTGGATTTGTTTGTCTTTCCCTGGTTTGGTGCCACGTAACCTGAAGTTCTCCTCACCCCATCTTCTTTCTTTCTCCCAGAGATCTGCATAGTTGTGTTTGGGGTATTTTTTCCTTCAGTATCAGTTTTGTTAATTTTGCTAATTTTGCCCAATGGAGAGAATGATTTTGCAGTCCTTTGTGTGATGAACACTGATGTAGATAATGCTTTTCCATGTCAGCCTTTCCCGTGTCACATCATTTGCCCACAGTTCTTCCTCTGGTTTGTGCTGTGTTCTGTGCCCCTTGGATCTCTCCTCTGGTCCCTGTTCCCTTTTTCTCCATGCAAAGGGTCTGTGCTAGATGCCCACATTGGGGTGGCAGCCTCCAGTGACTTGGTTGTGTGAAATGACCTATGTCAGACTGCCTGGATCTGATGCTGCCAGCAAGTCTATTCATTAATACTTTTGTTCAGTGGTTTGTTCATAGCATCATATCATTTCTGACTACATGGGATGAAATGAACAGAGCAAACTCTGGTCTGGATTTGCTGACCCTCCCCTCTTTACTGCTGGCATTAACTAAGCAAAGGCCTCTCTACTTTCTTCCTCAGAATCTTCTTCCCCTTCCTCTGACCCTCACTTGTGCACTCTCCTGGCTCTGCTTCCAGCCATGGAGCTGAGAAAAGGAAACCTGCTTCTGGCAGTCAATGCCTTCATATTGTTTCCTGCAGCAGTAAAACACTACCCTCTGTGGACATTGAATTACTGGTGCCTTTCAGCCAAAATCAACAAGTGCTTGCGCTGCTGGAGAGAACCGCAATCAAACAACCCTCGACATTATCTTCCTAGCCAGTGGACAGTCTGGTTTAAGGGCAGGACCCCCTTCAGCCAAAGAACTGGCAGAAATCCTTTGTGGTGGCAGAAGGGCATTTTACAGACCTGGGACTGAAACCAAAGGATTTCCGTGCAGGTGCCATGTGGTTTGGCTGGCATCCATGAAGAGGAAGACAGAACTTAACAATGCATTATGCTTGTTATGTATCAGGAATATTGTGTGGCCAAACAGATCAGGGAAGTGATCATCCCCCTGGACTTGGCCCTGCTGAGGCTGCACCCTAGGTACTGTGTTCAGTTTTGGGCTCCTCACTTCAGCAAAGACACTGAGATTCTGGAGAGAGTCCAGAGAAGGGCAACAAAGCTGATGAAGGGTCTAGAGCACAAGTCTTATGAGGAGCAGTTGAGGGAACAGGAGCCTAGAGAAAAGGAGGCTGAGGGGATACCTTATCGCTCTCCACAGCTACCTGAAAGGAGGTTGTAGTGACATGGGGGTCAGACTTTTCTCCCAAGTAACAAGCAATAGGACAAGAGAAAATGGCCTTGAGTTGCACAAGGGGGAGGTTTAGATTGGATATTAGGAAAATTTTTTTCACCAAAAGTGTTGTCAAATATTGAAACAGGCTGCCCGAGGAAGATGTCGAGTCACTGTCCCTGGAGGTATTTAAAAGATGTGTAGGTGCTTAGGGACATGGGTTAGCGGTGGATTTGACAGTGCTAGGTTGGTGGCTGGACTCAATTTGAAACATCTTTCCCAACCTAAACAATTCTGTGATTCTTATGTATTTGGACAGGTCATAGTTTTAGCATGAATGTTTGAACCAGGCAAAAAATGCTAAATCAAATCCCTAAACTGTCCTGTAGCCCGGCTCTGATATCTGAAAGGATACAGCTGCAAATCTTTTCAAGTGAACTTTAGGCTGTTTGGAGGAGAGATGAGCTCCTCTTCATGAGCCAGCAGGAGGATCGGCTGTGCTGCAGGGCACCCAGGTCAGGACTGGGTGGGCAGCCAGGGCTAGATGTAGGATGTGCTGATTGCCTCGGAGAAGCTCTCTCCCTCAGTCTCTCCTGTTGCCCAACGTGCTTCATGACATGCCATACTAGCAGCAAATTACTTTGTAGGTGAGAGAAAAAACGCTTCTGCCACTGCTCAGATGAAACCCCATGTGGGTCCCAGCACTGGCCAGACAGGCAACCTTAGCACTTGGGGGGCTCCATTCTTGGAATCAAAGGGGATTCGCCACCCAGCCGTTGTTTTTAGGTCTAAAAATCTGGAATTACTAAAAGTCCAGAAAACTTGCTTTTCATCCCAGAGAGGAAGAACAAAGCTGGGCTGGATTTCTCAGGGCGCTGGTGGGTCCTGGGAAGCTCTCGGAGCCAGGAGTGGAGGGGCTGGCAGACAGCTGGGGACATGTGCTGGCCACGGTGTGCAGTTAGCAGCATAAACAAACTTGGCTCTGGAGGTGAGGTGGTAAGATATATTTTTTTAATTATTGAGCTGTGTACACATTATGAAACCATTACAGAACCAAAATATATAAAATTCCAAATTACAAATACCAGCTTATACAAAGGGGTAATAAAATAAATAATACATTAACTAGCTCCAGTATTCTGTATTCATAGACAGTAATGGAACCATATACATCAGAGGCTATAAAAATGCATACATTAAACAGGGTGCACAGTGGTAACTGAGGGTTCATCTTGATGCTTCCTGACTGCATGAGAGTCTGTTAGTGTTGGGGGATGGGAACTCTATTTGCTACTTAAGCCCTTATTGATTGAGAGAGGGAAACACAAACCTCATAGGCCAGGCCGGCAGGAAAAAGGGTGAGAACTTAGCTTGACATAACACATTAACACTGCAAACAAAGTGGGCTCTGAAGGTTATTATGCATGACCACCATGCCCTGCAGCAGACGGTCTGTCTTGGTGGGGGACACCAACAGGGAGGACTGTACTTTCTGGAGGTGGGAACAGCAGTACATCATGTATGGAGGAGGGGTCTTCACCAGTGGTCACTCCACAGATTTGGATGGGGGGAGAAATTTGCTCTAGGAATAAACACCCTCTGATCCAGTAAAAATTTCATATAAGACTTTTCCTCTGACTCCTGTGGAGCGTGGCAGCACTGGTAGAGCTCAGGTAGCCTTGGGCAAAGAGGGATGTGTGGTAGCTGGTTGGTTTTAGACTGGCATGCTCTTCTCCCATGGCTGTGGATGTGTGTCCTGGTTTGATGATGTGCTTATTCATGTCACTGCATTATAAGAGATTTCCCTGGATCCTGCATGACACCATAAAAAAGGGAACATCTAAATTTGGGCATATACAAAGGAGAACAGACCATTGGACCAAGGACCTAAAATCCAACCCCACCTCACTCTAGTCAAGAATCCTTTCTACCCACTCTTGTTCTGTCAGGCCCTTCAATATGACTTCTGTGCACATGCTGCTGTGATCCCTAGAAATAGTAGTGTGAATGTGCTCTGCTGCTCTTTAAACAGTCTCTCAATGGGAGAATTTGGGACAGTAGGGTCTGTGCAACAAATGGCTTATAAGGTTGGCCTAATTAGAAAATCTCAGGGATCCTATGAAGGGGAAGAAACTAAAGAAAATTATCAGTCTGTGGAAATGGGTAAAAATGCATGTATGTATATTTAATATTATTATGATATCCATTTGATAAGATCAGATTAATTCAGATAAAAATGAAGCTTATTCCTTAAAAGGGTTCTGTTTCTTCTTTGCATCCAATGTGGTGGACAGATTCATACTTCGAAATATTTTCACCAGGTTGAAGGACCACACTGAAGCAGGATCTCTTTCCCTATTTGACTTCAGTGATATAAATGCTGTAATTCACTTGCTGGCACTATAAATCCGTTGTGGAGCACTATTAAGTCTCCTAATCTTTTAATTTTAAATTTCTGATTTACTGAGAAAAGAAAAGGGAAGGCAAAAGGGAAGAAAGATTTGGATACTTTCCCATGCGCCTTCTGCTTTCTCTTTGGTGAGATTTTCATCTGATGTGAGTAAACATTATTCCATTGATTTTCCTGACTTATAATGAGATAAGGATAGAGCACTGTAATCGATTAATGCCACATGAGGCACAGCTTACATCCTCATTTTTGTTCTGCATACGGACAGAATGTGTGTTTGATTCCTGAACACCACTAAATGAAAGTGTACTTCTCTGCCTTCCTCTCTTTCTGGGTCAGGCTCTGATCTCTGTTACCCTGATACACAGCTAACGGGTTCAAGTTGGTGTGGGGGTTATATTCAGCTTGCACTGGTGGAGCAGAGATCAGGGCTTCTGGTTCCCACTTATACTGATGTAATCCATACAGGAATCCACTGAGTTTTAATAATTAATTTAATGGGGGGAAAAAATTGTGAACAATTTATTTTGAAATGTATGTATGGAGCAGATGCAACACTGTCTCAGGTACACTAAGTTATGCTGCATCCTCTTTTTAAATTCTGTATGATTTCAGCTTTCAGAAAGGTTTGGAAAGTGTTTTACCCTTGACAATGACCTGTGTTACAATTAAAGTTCATGATGTAGGTTTCTTATTTGCCTAAGAAGACAACAAGATTTGCTATGTAATTTGAGAAGCATTTATAATACTGCTACCCATGTTGTAAGCTGATTATAAATAAAGTTCAGCAGAACTGCTTCCATCAGAAAATCAGAATTCACAGTCAAATAAAGTGTACAACCCTGATGTGTAGTTGCTTCTAACTGCTACTGTACATAAATCAGATTCTGCTTAGCAACTGCTGCATATCATGTTTATTAAACACCTTCTGCTTATTACAGCAGAGGGTACTAAAAATTTTTCATGAAAATTTCTCAAATATCTTTTCACATCTCAGATATTTTTAAAGGTCTCACTGCAGTGAACAGAATCCTTCTGCGGAAATGGTACTTGGGGGCTCTCAACATGTGCTTCCTGTTCCATTCAGTCACATGGAAAATGTTCTCAGTTTACAAACCAGACAAATTGTTTTGTGTTGTTGCTTTTTAGTCCTGAGGCTCAACCCAGCATAAGGACAACCAGGCTTCCTCCTTTCACTAGCACTGAGAATTTTGTTTGAAGTAATGCTGTTTATGAGTCCTGGGAAGTATCTGAAAAGGCTATTTCACGAGGAGGTAAACTTGTCTATGTGGTAGAGAAGCAAGTAGCAAGTGACAGCTTATCAGAGAAAACAATCCTGTACTGATCAGTGACTCTTTGGCACAAGCCACTGTTACCAAACAATTTCTCAGGGCTAGTCCACCATTTCAGAAGTGACACACATACATCACACTTAGTGTCTCGCATGGGCCTTTTAAACAAGTCTCAGATGCTACTGAGGTCTGATAGCTTGAAAGCAGTCAGCTACATACCCTGACAGCCATTACTGTCACAGCCTGAGGAGCCTATTCTAAAATGTCAGGCTCCATTTCATTGAATACCTCACAAAAATAAAATAGCAATAGAAATAATCAGCTTTGAAATAACTTCAGTGTACCTCTTGCAGCTCTTTCTCTGCTCTGCTCCTGTCTCAGGCTTTTCTTGACTGTTGCATGTTTGTCACGCCTCGATCTCTGTCTTCCAGTTGTAGTACAAATGTCAAATCTCAGTCCTCACGTTGCTCCATCTCTTCAACTCCTGACAAGCTGGCCACAAAGTGCTGCTGACCTGATTGTGCAGGTAGCTCAGCTGAGAGAGTGCTGGGAGGGTTTTCTAGCCCCTCCACGCAGGGGGCAGAACTGGGAAGGCCAGATGCTTGTGTGGTCTCTGCAGGTTGGAGCTCTGAGCTATTCCTGGACTACTGTACGGCATACTTTGCTGGACTTTGCTAGCATGTGTGCAGGACTCTGCTGCTGGTAGTGCCTACAGTCAATTAATTCATTGCACATGTGCCTCATTGACACATGTAGAATTTTGTCTTCCATCCAGGGCTTGCCAGAAGGCTGCAACTCTTCCACCATGGATCAGGATGCAGTCACTAAAATTAACATTTTTCACGTTCCAAATGCATTCTGTGCATCATTGTATGTAAGCTAAATGCGGTAGCAATGTGGAGATTGTGGCCCAGATCTCCACCAGTGGTACCACAGAGCATGTAGCAAGGCTTGGTATTGCTGCTTCCCTCTCCAGCATCAGCCGGAGTTGTGCAGTCGGCATCAGCTCAGGCACTGCCTTTGATCTGTAAATCCCTCAATTAATTAATACTCCTCTACATGAAGGAGTGACAGCTACGCACCTCTTCGATCATGCAGCAACAGTGCTCTGGGTGAATTGCATGGGAAATGGAAACAAACACTCTTGGTTAAGATGAAGAACCTCTGTCTCACAACAGAAGAGTCCTCCTCAGCGGAAAGTCTCACCCTGATCCTATTGCAACCCGCCTTGCAGCTTTGTTAGAGATCAATTATTGCTTGATTAACTATAGGGGTAGCTGGAAACTGAGAGAAATGCTGCCTTGTTATTTGTGACACAGTAAATCTGAGAAGCTCTTTATCATCGTTTACAAACTACAATTTGTTTTTTTTCCTAATTGTGCATGTTTCTTAGCTGCAGAGCTCCTGTCTGCGATACAAGCGATGAAAAATGTTACCTGGATAAGAATGTATTTACATAACCACGAGCTAATTACTGTTTGTCATAACTAAAATCAAGGAATTATTACCATGCACAACTTGTTTAGCTGTACACGGGGTACTGCCGAACTGCTGCCTTGTTCTAGCCCGGAACTGGTTGCCTTTGCATTTAGTGATGTGCAAACAACTACTCAGCTAACAGCCAGATACACTTTTTGTTTCAAGATGTGCCTTCTTTCTCTCTACTATGCTTTTTTCTTTTTCTCAGTGGCATTCCTCCTGATTTAGTGTAGTGTTCCTGTGGGTGGAATCTGGCACAAAAATCTCTAAAGTACATTATACCCATCTGCATTAAAGGTGCTGTGTAGACATCAATTAGTAATAATAACATCCAGGCACTTCAGGTGTATTTGAAAACAGTTGGCAGTGCTGGGTGCTAGAAATGCAAAAGGACTATACCCTCAGTTAGGTAAACTGGGATAGCTTGATTAATTCCAGCTGAGCTTTATCAGTTTACCTCAGCTAAGGATCTGACCTGCCCAGCTCAAGTTTCTCCCTGGCATTAAGTGAGGACCCAGCCACATGCACGTTGCAGTTCCTTGTTTTAATTAAAGAAGTAGAGATTCTTTTCTGTTTTTGGAAAGTTGTTGGGAATGATGCATGGATAACAGCTTGAGAATTCAAATTATAGTACGGATCAGCATGACCTGCAAAAAGCAAAAATGTTTTGACTACTACTCTAAGCAAAAGCAGGATGGATGTCATAGATTATCCTTGCATGCACAAATCTATGACTACATGATTTATGCTGTTTTCAAGTAGCTTTATTAACTCAAGTTGACTGCTAAATTTCAGTGCTTGTTTAGGAAAACTTCAAAAGTAAACAGTGGTAAAGAGCACTGTGCTATTTTTCTGCAGTTTTATTTTTGCTCATTTTGGTGCATTTCAGCATATTTTTTTTTTTTGTATCTACTATAAAGAACAAATCTAAAAGAATTACAGTTAATCCCTGATTTTTGGAAGCATTGTGTTACATACAATGCACCGAAGCATCAATCATGCTGATATGATAAGAACAAGACACATAAAAGGAAGATGTTCTCTGAGATATTCTTAAATCACAGTGCTCCTAACTTCACTGTATGCTTCATGTACTTTACAGAAAGTCAGTATCAGCTGTATCCAAGTAACTGATATGAGTTAACCCAGCTCTCTTGTCTTCTTTTTTTTTTTTTCCTTTCCTTTCTTTTCCTTTTCCCCCCTCCTCATCAAAGGCAATTTCTTTCAGGCCATCTCTAATTTGTTATTAGACTCTTACCTTCTTTAGGAGATTATGATTGCTAGAAGCTCATGTTTTTTGATGGTCTTTGTTGTTTTCATGTAATGTCAGTATCATTTGAAATGAAAAATATTGAGACTGCTTTATAGTTATCTTGATTGCTCTAAATGGACAAATTGGCAGTGCTTTTCTTATGCTAGATGTAGATGTAAGGAAACAGAGAGCCACAAATTCAAGAATTGTACTAATACAGTTGAAGATCTGATTATGCAGCTGACACATCTAGAGGGAATAATACTTCATTGCTGTTATTTCTACCAGTGTTTTGTGTGTGGTAGAACTAAAGAGATTTTTTTATCCTTGTCAAGCAACGAAAACTACAAGTTCTGTTTAAAATTCTCTAAAGCAGTTGGTATGCTGCTGGAAATCTAATCAAAGCTACTTTACTGAACATGGTTGGAGGACTTTTTAATCTAGAAAGGAAAAAGGATTCAGGGTAGGATGCTGGGGGAAACACATATTTACCATTATGCTGTGAATTTTGTTCCTAAAACTTCTTATGTTTCCTAATGCTATCTATCTCTCATGGATATATTGGTCACAGTTATCAGTCTTTTTAAAAAATTATATAGGAGAAAGGATGACACATAACTTCTTTTCAGGACCAGTCCTTGTGTTGAAGACCTTACAGTATTCAGGTTATACACCTCTGTTTTTTTTCCAAACTAGAAAGGTTATTTCTCATGCTAAATATATATATTATTTCTTTGCATTATACAAGTAAGAGTATTCTTTTGTACTTGTACAACAATTATAGCAACAAAAGCCTTACTAAGCACAGCCCTCTTCAGAGGGAATTTGCTGTAGCAAACAAAAGGAAATCAAAATAAAAGAAGATATTTATGTAATCAGTGATAATATGTGATCAGATCTGTGCCTCAGTGTTTTTAGGCTTATATTTGACACTTCCTTACGGAGCAGTAGGATCACTTGTAATAACATCTTTGCCTAGCCATATTTGTAGTGATATGTATAGAACAGCATGTTGAAACTCCCCTCTAAGAAGATCCTCGAGGTCACATAAAACAAACAAACAGACAGACTTTCCTTCCTTAAGCTTATCTTGTGATCGTGGAAGGTGGGGCATCCTTTTCCTGTTTGATTATCCCTGTTGACTGTTACAATCAAAAGGCTGTAAGTACAGAAGACATTTAAAAACACGGTGTTTTTCCTTGTAAACAAGATGCTTTTGGCAAATGATCCTTTTACTGTATACGGGTTTCATTTCCTTGTGAAAAAAAAATATATTGGGGTGAGGGATGGGGGTGGGAGGGAGAGAGAACCTTTTTTGTTAATCCTCTGCAGGAAACAACAACAATCAATCCCCCTTGGGCAGCTGTTTTGTTCTCCAAATATACTATCACTTTTTAAACTGATGGTGAAGGAAAGAATGCATTAATTTTCAACCAGATCGGGCTCCAGGAAAAAAAGCAAGTTCTAATGCTGGAGAACAACATGGCATAATGTTGTTTTTCAAAACACCCCCAGATTTGCCTTTCTTTTTAATGTTCTTCACTTTGCTTCTTAGAAAAGGGGTTAAAATTAGTAGGCACATTTCATATTAGCGTATTTCATGCAATAAAGCATAAATTATTTAAAATAACACGACCTTTTATCTTGCACCTTTTGAAGGAAGCAAATTAAAAATGTAAATTGGGAGCTAATTAATATGCAAATGTATTCATTCGCAGTTAACAATTAGCAATTAAACCTGCAGTGTCTACAAAGAGCACGGACAAAATTAGTAACTTAATTTATCATTAAAAAATGAAAACGTACACAAAATTTTAATTGACTTTCAAAATATTTCCCCTGCTTTTTTCCCTGTATTTTTAATACCAAAAAATCATATTGAGCCTTAGATATACAGATGAAACTTGCTACCTACAGCTTTCTGGGGAAGTTCATTACAAAAGACTGAGAAGGAATCATGTTAGGAAAAGTTTGGCTTTTGCATGAGATGATTAAAAAGACTACTGATTTGCGTTAGTCACTCTACAAAACGTAGGTATTTCAGGATATGTAAACGCATACCCTCAGCGTCTAGCCAGCTACCTAAGCATATAGAAAGTGTGTGTGCATGTGTTTATTAAATATGCAGAGCCAGTGTGAAGGTTTGTGCTTTGGTGTTTGATGCTTCAATAGAAAAACAGGAACACAGGAAATTAACAGACAATAAATAGCTGAAAAATCTAAATAAGATACTCTAGATAGATAGTCACGCATGTTTATATTTAATGCTTGGTTTATTCCCCTTTTACCAGTTTTTCATCCCTTTTACTTTTCGAGGAGTTAAAAAAACCCTCTGCATATATTACTGCATTTTATGTCCATTTTCTGTGTTTTCTCATAATTAGCGCTGCTCTTTCTGCAGATGTGAGCCTGTATTTTTAAATATTCTCTTTCTAATGTCATGCAGTGTATTACAAACAAGATGTGGTTAGTCTTGCAAAAACACTGACAAACATTTGTTTGTGTAAGAGCCACAACGCTACGAGCACTCACATTTTTGCCATCTTCCACACATTTTTCACACTGGCTTCCTCACCAAAATTTTCTTTGAATATGTTGCTCAAAAAGGAATACAGTGCTATATCTCTAGAGGTATATACACAGGGAAATCTTCAGCTCTGGCAAGACTAAGTGCGTGGAGATTTGTGTGGTCAATTTGGGAAGTTCTTTGTGGTTGTTACCCAAGCACGGGGCAGAAATCACAGCATATGGCCTAGGTGGCCATGCACGCAGCGTGGCAGCGTGGGCTTCAAAGCCAGGCATTGTTTGCCAGGACCTTGGTTCAGGCTCTTTTGTGAAGTGCAAACCAGCACATCAGCAAATCAGCAATTGTAATAACTAGTTTGCAAGCAAGTCAAGAGCTAAAATATGTACGCGCAAATTAATCATCATTTTAAATATCAATCAAAACACAACTTTGAGTTTGTCAATCTGTATCAGACAAAGGAGGTAAAATAATCAAATAAATTAACTGGCAGTGTGTAACTTTTTGTTTCCTCTTAATCCCTACAATTTGCTCCTTGTTTGCAACCTTTTTAAAAAGTTATTTAAATAGCACCTGCTAAATTCCATTTGCAATCTTTCTGTTCTAATCAATTTAGAGTTAACTTTTTTCTTTTATCAACAAAGCTCCCTTCTCCTTGTTCTGTCCTTTCTTTTTAAAAATACTCAGATTGCGGCATTTGCACTTCTGTTTGGAATATCCTCTTAGTTCGAGGAAGCCAGATTTTGCCACCAACGGGACAACTTTGTGTGCCAGTGTAAAGCTGAGAGAGAATTGTTGTTGCTGGGATTTGTTCTGAGGCTGCTTGGTAACTTCTGCCTCCAGAGCTGAGAATTGGGGCAGGTGGCAAGTGGGGGAGTTTTTGTGAGAACTGCCTCGGAAAGAGAGTGATGAGAAATGCCCCTTTTCCTCCTGTCCCCCCTCCTCTAAAATGCTGCTTATGCAAGGTAATAACAAACTGGTTAATTTGGTTCGATGGGCAAAGGGATGTCTAATTCCACGTTGATTTCAGCAGTTCAATGTGCTGAATATTGTCACAGCTGACTTGAATTCTGAGATTGTTATTTTAACCCTTTACTCATTTCTGTGCTGGGTTTTTACACACTAGGAGTTAAAGAAATGGTTGCATCTTGACTAATAATTTATACACATACATATATTTAAGTATGCATCTGTATATGTATTTGTGAAATAAAAAAACTATCTAGGACATGTGCGGGATAACTTTTTGCAGATCTGTTTAAATGATTCCAGTCCCGTCTCATTAAAATGAACAAGACAATGGGATTTGGATATCCAGAAAATATATTTGTAATGACAAAAAATTTCAAGAATAACTCTTTTTAGCTTGTCTTGCTAATTACTGGTTGGTTGTTTTTTGGTTTGTTTGTTTTTTTTTTTTTTTTTTCCCCTCTTAAATTTCTAAAACATATCTATGTAGGTATCTAAGTTGGAACATTATTAAAATGAGAAACTGAAATTTAAGAAATAAATTAAATGCATTATTCACACATGCGGCAATAGTGCAGGCATATACAGCAAGATTCCATGGTTATAGTCACTCCAGAGATACATATGTGCACACACCTACCTGTTCATCAGAAGTATTACATTTGAATTTCATGTGATTTCTATTGTCTTCTGAAATTTTTCCATTTCTGTGCTAGAAAAAATATCAACAGAATAGCTTACTGCTCTCTTTTAAAAATATTTAAATATGCCAATGGATCTCTCCTGGGTCTTTACTTTGCAGCTTCTCTAACTGTTAAATTAACAGGGATTTTTTCAGGATGCACTTGCAGGATTTTAACACATTTCTCCACTGGAAAAGTTATTTCATGGAAATAAAATCTGAAGATAGCTGCACCTTTTTATCCGGTGCTGTGTTTTAAAGAACTTAATAGCCTCTCAGTATTTTTAATGCCTGTGATATTACACAGCTAACAAACAATTTCAGAATTCAGTTACCACAATTAGGAATTTGAAGCAGGTGGCACAATAATGGGGCTTTTTCATTTCATTTATTAGAAGGGGGAGGAAAAAGCCCAGCAACGCAGAGCTTCATTTATTTTCATCAGCTCCACAGTAAGAGCATGGCAATTTGCAACACCAGAATCATTTCAAGCACAGCTTTGCATACATCATTCATTTCTTTAGTTTTAAAAGCTTCTTATCGCTCAACCAAAATTTGAAAAGATAATTTCCTGTCTAAAGTCCAATCTGGTCTGAGCATCCTGCCTGCTTTTTAACACTGTGTTGGCTTTCTGGGTAAGCAGATGGAGTCTCGGTGTTGCCGCTGCGTGACCCCCAGGTGAGTGTGACTTTGCCTATCTGTGCCTGCGCCTCAAACAGCCCCAAGCCAGGGGCTTTGCCTGAGAGCCAATTTCCAGCGCAAAGTTTGCCTCTCATTCCCCTTCGCTGGGAAGATAGTTGAAGGTAATTTCGCTTCAGAAAGCAGCAGGCTCCCGGCAGGAGGATGAAGTATTTGCAGCGGATTCCAGCCCACCCGGCTCCCGCAGGAGCTGCGTACCGGCTGGCTGCTGCCTCTCCGGCTGCCCCAACATCCCTGCCACACTGGAAGCAGCCACTCGGCAAGGCTGCAGTGGAGCTGAGGTGGGCACCAGCCCTCTTCATACTGCTTTTTCAGTGTATTCTCTGTTGTGTGGGCAGACACGGGTGGTTTGTGCTGAGCCACGCTGCCTTCTCCCCTCAGCAGCTCCGGATGCACAGGTGGCCCAGGAGTCACTTGGTTGGCATCTCTGCTAGCATCATGCTTTTATGCTGCTTTGAGCCAAAATAAAGATGTTTTGCACTCTACGAACTTGCCTCGACTTCTGCATATATATAGTGAGGGGTCTGGGCAATGATGAAGGAAAACATCGAAGAAATGTAGTAATAGTTTCGGGCCAGGAGGCATGTTTTACTGTGCATTAGCAGGGTGCGCTGGTTAAGCAAAATGGAGGCTTTAAACGAGGTCCTAGTCCTGCTAGTGGTAGGCTTTGCACCCATAGATATCTCACCATTCAAAAATCAGCTCACTGCTTCAGCAGCAATTGCTGTCACAGAGATTGAGCGAGCTACCTCTGCCCACTGTTCGGAAACGTGCAGCCCCTTCCATCCACTGGAAACTCTTGTTAGGAACTTTCCTCTGGTTCACAATCCAGCCAGCAACTTTGTTTGGAAGCAACCTCTCTCTCGGCTTCGGAGTTTCCTGCACAGCGCAGTGGGCTCTCTGAAGCCGAACCGACTTGTATTTGCTCCTGGGCTAAGTGCCCAAGCAAAGATAGCCAGAGCAGAGATAATCTGTCAAACATGATACTGTATTAAGTAATTAACAGGGTTGTGGGTCTGAGCCTATTGCCCATCCTCTACGGTTTAATCGTTTCTCTGTTTGCAGGTTCATAGCAAATAAGATGGCCATGTTCCTTGCCTTAACAAGTCAATGGTGTCTATGGAAAAGACAGAAGCACAACAAGCACTGTCTATCTACTGGGGAAAAGGATCCTATTGGGCTTTACTAATTGGAGGAGATGCAGATTTTCAGTTGCCTGCTATTGTTCTGACTGTACAGCCAGCTGCCTGCAGACAGGACGCCTTCCCCCTAAGTCTCTGTCTAAACAGGTACAGCTCCATGTCCAAATTTTGCAATTCTTTGTATGCATGAGTACTTGCTATTAAGCATTACTGAAAAGATTCTCCTTTTGTCCAGGTCTTACTGCTTTTGAAACAGGTAGGGAATATTGGTGATTTTTTTAAAACAAAACAAAACAAAAGATTCTTATCTCAGCTGTTAGAAGCTCTCTCCTGTAGAGACACAGGAGGCCAACTCCTCTGCAGAGGTCCCAGTAGCCCCAACACTGCTCTATCAACCCTTGCAGAAGGTGCCTCTGCCCCAGTCTCGGGGCCTACAGCCCCAGGGAGCCCCTGAATCTCCTCCCTGCAGCCACTCCTCCCACTGCTGGCACTAGTATCTACTCTTTGACATGAGCAAATATTCAATAACCTTTCGCAAATTGTCCTTTCCTGTGCTGGAGAGAACATAAAACCCTGTAATATTTCACTTTAGATTGACACAGCTTACGGTTAACATTACCCCAGCATGCTGTGTCCTACTTTGGTGTAGTTCACTGCAATACTGTGGGTAACAGCTGGATTGCACTAAAATGTGAAGGGCAGCTATGAAACTCAGAGACTGGATCCATCCATTTCCGTTAAGGTATTTCTGAATACCATATATGCTGAATGAATAACCTAAAACTAGGTTATTCGTTCAGAATAAACTGAATTAACATGAAGAGAGCAAACCACAAAACTCTCTCTGTGGACCATCTCACTCTGTGTACACCCCACACAAAGGGGTAGGCAGGGAGCCTGAGGTAGGGAGAGATACTGTAGAGGATGAAGGAAAATTGTCCAGTGAGTGGGACACTATCACAAAAGGAACAGACAGTACAGACTTCAGCCCCAACCTGCTGAGGAACCTGGGCCTCATTTCATTTCCCAGCTATAAAACAGAGGTGATTTTATCAGTTGTCTAATGATATGATTTCCGAGCATTATTAAAATAGGGAGATATGTGTCTAAGATAGATGAATGGACAGATGGTTTACAGTCTCATCCTGCCCACCACCTGCAGAACACAGCTAAGCCCACAACAACTGTGTTGAATTATTTGTGAAGTACAGGAGCTGCCAGTCCAACAAACCCACAGTGAAAAACACACTAATATCAGTAATGAAGGTAGCGCACACATTTGCAGACCAGTTCATATTTCTGAGCAGCTAACAATTACTTCAGAAAGATGTAGTTATGTTTGGCTGTAGTGGCTCTTCATACCCTGACGTGCCCTATGCCACTGATCTCCTCCAAACCCTGGTTGGCTTGGTAAGAAAAAATAGACATCAGGACTACATTTTGTGACACAGTACACCTGTTCCATCATCTGGACATTAAATTGACTTTCCATGGTTACTTTAGAAAGAGAAACATTGATTAGAGCTCAGTTTGTCCCCAAAACAGAACTATCAGCTTTTCTTTTGCACTTTTCATTCTTTATCACACCCTAAATTAGCTATTTATACCTGGATTCTTCAATGATCCATCTGACAATACTGCATCCGTAGGGAGTCCCATGAAGTCTACAATGTTTCTTATTGACTTATGAGTTCAGGGTTTAGTGTTGTATGTAGTGCTTTCCTGGTATTTATAGATAGCCTGCAAATTTTGATCAGACAAAGTAGACCCTAACGTTACTCAAAATCAGCTTTCTAAGATAAAAGCTTTCTCTAAAATTTCTTATCACTGTGTTTTACTGGAGAATGACTCCTCTTCATTATTTTAAAATTAAGTTTACCTTTAATTAAAAAAAAACAAACAACCAACAAAACACCAAACCAAAACAAAAAACAGATGACTTGGGAAGCTTGAATAATGTCTCAGAACAAATAATCCAACGTGTTTTGGATAAAGCCAGTTGTGTTTTGATGCACCTTTATACGAAAGGGTAGACAAGCAGCGTTTGTCGTTCAGAGTGGACATGCTATTCTGTAACTACAGCTTTGCCTTCTTTTAGAGAAATTTTACTACAATGATAGAAGACTGTCATTGCTTTTGTGATCAATGAAGCATTTCCTTATTAAGCAGGGAGAGCAGAGACTTTCAGCCCTGCCCTCTGCTAGGTTAGCGCAACATATTGTTGCTTCACACATATTTTTTATGAAGCCTTGCTATTGCTTCCAGTGCATCAGTGATGAGTTAAATATTGGTATTAACATTGTTTACTTTCCTTAGATGGCTTGTTGGGTTGCTGGAACCAGAAATGTAATTTCTGGCTATTCTTCTATTATTATTCTTTTCCCTCAAAATTTAGGAAGAGGAATGGTGCAACGGTCTCAAATTTATCCATGAAAGCTGATGCATGTTGATGCAAAGGGGCTGATTTTATTTAGGCATTCAGAAATTGGTGTCTAATTAAATTTTGAAATGAAATGTTAAAACCAGTGGGTGACAGACTGTCTGTAGGCGTGTCCCCTGAGGTGCTCCCTATTTTATTTGTTAATGATCTTTTTTCTTTGCCCATGCTAAGCCAAGTCCTACCCACTATTGCTATAGGACCATTATTCAGCATTTAATTTGCTCACAGTCTTTTAAAACAAAAAAAATCCCACTCACACTATACCTGAATTTTTGGCTCATTTAAGCCCTCAGTGGTTGGATGTCTGCTTCTACACATAGATTCTTATCTCTCCCTACTACAAATATCATTGTTTTGCAGTCATAAGACGCTAGTGTTCACAAAAGTGAGGTGACCTGGGTTAAAACGACTCAAACTATTATGACAAGAATTTGCAGGTGGTCAAAGACTGGGATCTGAGGTTAACAACTGCATGTAGAAAAGCTTGTACACGCAAAGGGATGAGTTAAGGGCAAATGTAGAGCCTAAACACTGAATTTGAAACTTTGACTTTTTTTAATTTTCCATTGTTTTCTTTCTTTTTCCCCTGCCCCTCTTTATTAAATCAATGTCGAGAGACTGCTTATAACTGACCTTAAATGATTAGAAATGTTCATCCTTCAGTTCTCTTTGCAATAATCACTAAACAGATATTTTATTGCCTCTTTTTTTTTCTTTTTTTTTCTTTCTCCAACCTCCCCCCCTCTCCCCCCCATATATTTCATAGAAGGAAAGAGACTGGCTGGAGAAATGTATTAACAAGTACATGTAGCAGTTTGTTTCAGCCTGTGCCACTGGATGGCTCAATGTGTCATAAAATAAATCTCTGTTAGCAGTATAAGTTAAATTCAGTTTTTGGGGAAACTGTTCCCAAGGAGGATCTGAACATACCCTGCTACGTGTTTGAGGATCAGAGCGGCCCTGATGGTCATGTTATTGAGAACCATGAAGTTTTCTCTGGATACAGTACTGGAACACCACATTCAAAGCCTCCTGTAAAAGATGGAAATAATTTTTTCTCTGTGGAGGACAGAAATGGCTCTGGGCAGCTGAGTTTACTTCTGAATACTACAGAATCAAGAACAATAGGGAAACACTTAACTTGGTCATTGACAACTCAAAATTTGCCTGCGCATGGACTTGTTAAGAAACAGTTACATGTTCTTGTGATTACTCCACAGCATTGGCTTAAACAGACCAGGACCAAGGCAGGTGTATGCTGGAGCATGTGTCTCTGTGAAATTAAACCAGAAAGTAGGTCGATGCTTCAGAATAGTTCCCTGCTTAGATAAGATCTAACCCTTTGCTGCTACTTAGTCTGCAGTGATGATGCCAAAACTGGTAGGGCTCTTGTCTATACCCTGTAGGAACTGCATTGCAACAACAAAACTATTCACAGTTGCTTACCTAAGCTGGCAACCACTGGTTTCTTACCAGTCTTGTACAGCTCAATAGTTCAAATTCAGCCTATGACTAGAAAGGAAAACTATCCATTGTGCTGCCCAGTCCTATGTGTTTTGGATAGGAATGATGACAGTAAAAAGAAACCAAGCTTTACCCTTTCTTGTCCTCCCATGTGGACCTTGAAAAAGGTGACGCAGCCTGTTAATAATGCAACTCTTTATTTAAGATGTAGTTATGTGTGCCAGCCTGAAATTTCTACCTGCTCATTGAATGATGATATATCAAATCATCTGCATTATAATATGCTTTTGGAGTTGCTCTGTTTTGTGTTGATTACTGAGTTGGATTCTGAGTCATAAAGGTTATAAAACAGATACAATAGACTGCATTCTGCCACAGGGGTGGCATAGTTCAGCATGACTGAGTCACTGCTCTGAAGAGAGGCGGCACTGAAATTTTACACAGGGTATTTGCAAATCAAGCCTGAAGTGCATTGACAGAGCTGCACCGTAGCAGGCAAAAAGCTGCTTTTCAGTGCATACCTTCTTTGACTTGTACAATTCACTTTTTTCTCAGATACACATTTTCATCACGTAGCCTTCTAAACCGTATGTTGGTTGCAAGCGTCTCAGGATCATTTTATGCAGTGAAAAGGGAACAAGCAAAATTCTGAACCATTGCAAATGGTCAACTTGGCAGGTGCCAAACACAGCATGTGTGGCCATGCTGAACAAACTTGGCTGGGAACTTGAAGCTGGCAAGTATCTTCTACCTGCTGCCTTGTCTGCTTCAGTTTCCCTCCTTCCTCAGCTGGAAAATGCTTACTCAGTAGAGTAGTGGAGGACCTTCGGGTCTTCTTTTTACTCCCCTTCCTCCTCCTCCACCTGCTTATCCTTTTCTACTCAGTGCTGATTTGAAAAGGCTTTCCATTTGGCCAGGTCTTCTCTCTGGTAACTCCAACCCAGTTCTCCTTGCCCTGTTCTGTCTGGACTCTGCCCTCTGTCTGCTTTACCTGCCTCCCAGCAACTTTTGTGCCCAGAAACACCAGGTGCAATTCTTTTCTCCCTTGTCTTACCAGACCAAACCCCTCAGCTGCCCACTCCTACCTGCTGTCGTCTCCGTCACTCATCTGTTAAATCCCCAGGATTCCTCTATTCCTAGGCAAATGTCCCTTCTGGTTCTTCCTTGGAACGTCTTCTGTGGCTTTTCTGAGTGCTTCTGTCTGTATATTTTTCATGATGGTTTTAATTTTTTTTTGTGTTTTATTTTCTGTTGCTATACAGTAAGAAGCAAGACTATTTTCATGTTCTGTTGTGTTTATTGGTACTGTGAAGGTTTTTGCAGCTTATTATTGATGTGAGATAGAAATTCATAATGAATAAAAGTTGAATAAAACACTATTATATCACATCTTTAAAGATTCATATTCACTACAGGCTCAAAATGCACTGGTAAAAATGACCCCATCAGGGAAGACAGGTAGATTTTTATTACACTGTGTTGCTGATTTGAAAATCTTCATCTAAAAATGGTGTTTTGAAAGTAAATTTTCGCATGCTAACACATTAGGATCCTGATAACTAATAAAAATTCAAATATTTCTGCCCAAGTATAGCATACCTGTGAGGTGAATTAATTGTTCACAACTTCTGACCTGTTTAAAAGGCCAGGTACAAATGTTGTTCAGGATATCCACGGGAAGGTACACCACACTTCTTCCTTTCATTCACTTTTATCATTCTAGAATGATATTCTGGATTTAATATTTCCAACAGAAGTCTACAGATGTGACAAACATTTGCAGGAAATGGTTATGGTCTCATTTGACCAACTGCATACAGAAATGACAAACTTCCATGCATCTGAATTCCTCTTTTGATACTTTTTCAGAAGAGAAAATTTTCATTCTGAGCATCCCCACATGTAGCCTTTCCCTCTTTCATATGCTACCTAAAGTGGCCACTGACCAATTGCATCTTGAGCTTAATCCACACTGCAGCACCAAGATATCACTACTGAAGTAGAGGAAAGTGTATCTTTAGTTGATTATATAGGATATATTTTGATATTGGGTTGTATTTTTTTGCCTTCTGTTAATTTTGGAGGTCCTGGAGTGTGTGTGCTAGTCCTCTGTGCTGAGGCCCATGCCATGGTGCCACGATTAAGAATCAGAAGCAAAGTAGCATCTATGTTGATCAGTCACGCAGTGATCGCTGACTACAAGGAAGGAGCTTTTCATCCCAGAACGAATGCCTGAATAACAGTCTATAGGAGCAGGAGAGAGGGACACTGTGTGCACTCTGAGCTAGTTCAGTTGTCTCTGTGTGCAGGGTTGAGCAAGCAGGACCGATGATTTCATGCCTGAGCCAGGCAGACCCGTCCCTCTGCTTAGAAGGCTGCCTCATGCACAAATGTACATCCAAATAAACAGCAAACACTTAGGAAACATTTTCTGCTTTAAAGAAATTACTTAATAGAAAGTGTAAAACACCTGATCAGGCAATCTAATACTTTTAAAAGTTGTTGTACCCTCTTGAGTTTTCTGAACTAGAAACGCAGGCAAAGCAGGCTCTATTTTGGGGCTCTGCAGATAAATTATGTATTAAAAATATGCTATTACTTTAATGATCATTCTCAAAAGACTCTTTCAAAATGAAGGAAAAGCAAAGTTTACATTGGTCAAGGAGACGGGACACAATTCTAAGAAATATTCAAAAATAAGTTATACAAAATTCATGAAACTGGAAGATTTACTCTTTTACCCATCAGTTTTGGCCCAGCTTGGTTACTTTCATCAGGAGAGATGGAATGCTTTGTACTTACAGCATTTCTAGCAGTCAATATAGTATTGACTGTATTGCAGCCAATGCAGCCAGTGTGGTGATGAGATACTGTAGTTCTCACAAGCTTTCATTAGGTTTGCTGTGAAATGCCATATTCTCATATTAGTCATCCTCCCTGCTTTATATCTTAGAAGATGCATTTCAAACTGTTTTTAAAGTACATTATTATTCAGCTGTTCACCAAAATAGACCAATATACATTATAATATGTTTACGAGGTGGCAGTCTTACAATTCAACAATTTTAAAACTTACATTCCATCTGAGATAGCTACAAAATTGTTTCAAATGGCTGTGCTTACTTTTTGGAGCAAGTATTTCTAAATGAAAAGGTTGATGGCTGCAATTTGATTATTAGCAAGTAAAAGAACACAGATAGAAATATTGCAGTCAGTATGCTGATATTCCATGGAGAATGAAAAATGTTTAGTGGACAGTTTACAATATTGTCAGTATGTGGTGTCATAAAAACTGCTGAACTCAGTTCTTTATTTGTATCATTGAGGTATGTTTAATACCATTTAAATATCTTCAAAGCCATGTTTCTACTGGAAAAAATTAGCTGTTTCAACAATAGCTGGTAAATGCTTCCCTCCTGGCATGTTTCCATTGTATATGAGCTATAGGCAACTGGGGAGGGACAAAGCTTTACATGTCCTGTCAAAAAGTAGCCAGTCTGCAGGGAATGTAGAACTCCTCACCTTCACCATGAGATATGCAAGGTCGTCTTGTTGACTGTGCGCATGGAGCCGGCTTCAAGTCTGTGAAAGGAAAGTAGGAGGTGGTGGCATGAAAGGAAAAGGAGGAAACTTAACCTATTGCCCAAGAAGAAATTATAAAACAGAGAACCCATCAGATTCTATACATTTTCTCTCAGCGCCCTGCTAAGTTCACTGTGGCAGAGGACAAAGCTGATTAATCACGTTTTCTTAGTTGCTACTACTACATTAATTAATTCAATGCTTTCAACAGATGTCTGCATGAAAATACGGCAACTAAACTAGAAAAAACAGATCTTACAAGCAGAGGTCTTAGGAGCTGAGATAATACTCAAGTAAAACAGTAGTTCTCTGAATAACAGGGCCAGTACCAGTGATATGGAAAATAAGCAAATGAGACCCCGAGGACAGAATGAAGACAGAGAGAAGGAGCACAGTTATAGTGTGTCTCCTCAGGTTAAGGATGGAAAAGTGCTGGGATTGTGTGTGAAGCTACATGTGTGTTTCTATAACTTAAAAGCCTTGGATAACTCTCCAGTGAAAAATGTGTTTGCAGTTTTCCTCACCCGCCATTGGAAAGGAAGACATTAATTATTAATTTGCTATAGGACATGAGATTATCTTAAGTTATGCAAGCCCAATTACATCAAATTATTCCAGTGGAATACCTGCCTAGATATATCCTAACAAGTGGCTTTTAAAGCAAAGGGCACTGGTCACATAACAGATGCCTGAACTAATGATATTGTACACTGAAAATGCAGCACTGCTGCTGTTAGTGGAAAGATCCCATCTTCACCTGCCTCCTCGTAGTGAGGAGGACATTCTCCTGCCTCCCACCGATTGATTCTGAGCCCATGATGCTGCCAGCATGTGTGACAACTACTGCCAATTGTGACAATTGTCTTTGTGACGGGTGACATCTGTCTACATAAAATCAGGCTGGGGGCTGCAAACTCATTCATAGAGGCCATGAAATGGTCATGAGATGGTAAAAATTGCCTTCTTGGTTAAAAGACAAAGTAGAGTCCCAAAACTGAGAGAGATCGTATCTAACTAATACTCACCTGAATCAGGCTGAAGTTTGTATTGCATGTGTTTGGGGGAACCCCTGTAACTGGGTCTCCATCTAAAGAGCCTTCCACCTCTACATGCATCACAAGTGTTTTGAAGTGTTAAAATAAAAAGTACGCTCCCCATCATACACTCAAAAACAGAGACATGAAATTTTTGAAAAAGACGTCAATGTGTACTATGGATGTCTCATCACAAGCTGTTTGCAAACTCTAATCAAAGAGCCCACTAGTTTCATGGCTTTCCAAAGATGGGGTTGTCTCACAGGAGTTTCAACATGAGCCCAACTCGCTCCTTGGCATCCCATTTCTCCGCTGATTGTTTCTCTAAATCTTTTGCTGTAAGCCTGCAAGCAAAAAAAAAGTCCTCTATACAGTTGGTTCCAATTAAGCAAATTAAAGCTATAGATTTTTAAACAAAAATAAAAATGACACGGACAACATTTAAGCATTTAAAGCATGACAAGAATGAGCATATTATTCAGTGAATGGGCAGACAGTTATATTAACTCTTGACATTCTACCTGATGCAACACATTTTCAGGGTAAATGCATTAGCAGTTCAGTGTTTCTTTAATTTTTGCACAGAAGCATCATTTTTTTTTTTGTCAGATCACATTTTGTAACACAATATCAATCTTGCCATATCCATGTTCTAGACGGGCTGTAGGGATTCTGCTGTAATTATGTCAAAAAATGAAATATTTCAAAATCTGATTGACAGCTTGATTACAATAATGCATGTGATTAAATTCAGGGTGTGCTGGTGTAATGAAGGGGGGAATGTCAGTGGTAATTAACTGTATTTTTGTTAAATTTTGTTGAGCATTTCTTGGTCTTAGGTTGGAGTATATTGAAACCAATGAGACACCTAGTGGTAGCATTTTTTTAGAGTTTCTTAGTGCCATTTGGGACTTGGTGAAAACCAGTTTTTATGCAAATCATAAATTTTGTTACATGTCATGTAAATTTTATGTAGATTCGGTTGGTCATGAACACCACAAAAAATAAGAGGTACAGCAGCATGAAGGGAAGGATTCCATGCTATGCCTGAGTACAGAAAAGCAGCAGTGAGTACTTTTTTTTAACCCAGACAGCTAGTTCTGTATAATAAAGCTTGCCAGAAGACAGAAAAGTGTGAATTATAATGAAATGCAATGGTTTATTTTTGATTTTCATTGCATGATATCTTCTCCTGAGGAAAAAGTCAATGACTTCTGCCCCTTCTACTTCCTCAAAGAAAGTTTGTATGAGACAATTAATCCACCAAATACCTATTTATATGAACACAGATTAACCTTTGATATGAAAAAGGGTGTAGTATGTGCTGCTTTTTGTTAGGTTGTGGGTTTTTTCTGAACAATGAGATCTTTGGATAGAAATGGCTGTGTCCAATCGTATAAAAGATCTTAGGTATTTTCGGGTGTTGCTTGGAAATAAAAGAAAAATGTTGCCTACTTGGTAATATTTTAGTGTTCTATCTCTGCAGTTCTGCTCTTCCTTCAAGTATAAGCCAAACTGCTGGATAAAAGCAGAGATGGGAATCTGCTGGGCAGACAGAAACGTAATGAAGTTCAACAAGGGCAAGTGTAGGGCGCTGTACCTGGGGAGGGATAATCCCCTGCACCAGTATAGGTTGGGGGCTGACCTGCTGGAGAACAGCTCTGGGGAAAAAGACCTGGGAGTCCTGGCAGACAACAGGATGACCATGAGCCAGCAATGTGCCTTTGTAGCCATGAAGGCCAATGTTATCCTGGGGTGCATCAGGAAGAGTGCGACCAGCAGGTCGAGGGAGGTCATCCTCCCCCTCTACTCTGCCCTGGTGAGGCCCCATATGGAGTACTGTGTCCAGTTCTGGGCTCCTCAGTTCAAGAAGAACAGAGAACTGCTGGAGAGGGTACAGCAAAGGACCACAAAGATGATTAGGGGCCCGGAGCATCTCTCTTAGGAGGAAAGGTTGAGGGACTTGGGTGTTTTCAGTCTGGGGAAGAGAAGACTGAGGGGGGAACTTATCAATGCTTATAAATACTTAAAGAGTGGGTGTCAGGAGGAAGGGGACAGTCTTTTCTCAGTGGTGCCCACTGACAGGACAAGAGGCAATGGGCACAAACTTGAACATAGAATGTTCCATCTAAACATGAGGAAGAACTTCTTTACTTTGAGGGTGACAGAGCACTGGAACAGGCTGCCTAGACAGATGGTGGAATCTCCATCTCTGAAGACATTCAAAACCCTCCTGGACACATTTCTGTGCAACCTGCTCTGGGTGGACCTGCTTTGGCAGAGGGGTTGGACTCAATAACCTTCAGAGGTCCCTTCCAATTCCATATCATCCTGTGATTCTGTGACCTCCAAGATTCAAATAATTCAAGGTGTTTTGCCACAAAATATAATAGACTCAAAACTGTCCTCCTTCACCGGTCTGCTGATACCTGCTTACCTTGATATTGTGCCTGTCCATCTCTTCCACAAGTTTTACTCTCCTCTCATGTGTCTTCCTTACAGCTGGTACATCTACTCCAGGCCAATACTCTTTCCCTGACCCAGATTTTGTTCCCTTTAAAAACCCTGTGGCCACTGACTTTTCAGAAACCAGGTTACCTATATTCATTCTATTTTGGGGATTGAGGGGACAGGGTAAAACAATTAACAGAAAGCTTTGCAATTGATTTGGTATTTACTGACTGTAATCTCTTTTGGCAAATGTTATGTTTTCCTCTGTATCTGGGTAACAGTCAGTAAACTTTACTTGCTAGCACGATATAGGTGGTAAAAATACACAAATGCAATGCAAAGTAATATAATAAAGTGAAATACAAATATATAAAGCTGACATTCTCATCCATTTTATGTGAAAAGAAACCTCAAAGAGATTTCTAGAGAAAGTAACAAATACGTCATGATTCTTTATTTTTCCCACCACATAAATACAGTGTCATACAGTGGGAGGAAAGATGCCTCTTTATTTTGCTATTTACAAGCAACAGAGTTAGTGCAGCATTGTTTAAAAATCCACTGTGGGAAACCTGCAACAGCCTGGTGACCTTGGAAGCGATAGTGACAGTGGGAAATAAGAAATTGTAGATAGGGTGTTACTATACAAGGTCTTGCATAGCACAGATCTCGTCCTGTTTGTATCAAAAGGGGGTCTAAAGAGATATAACCTCATTATTCCTTGCATTTTGATTGAGCCTAATCACCTTAAGAAATCACTATTTGATCAGTAAGTCTATTGGTAAGGGTAAGGTCACCTCATTCAAGAGAACTGCATCCTGTGAGCTACAAAGGACAGTAAATAAGTTTATAGATTCCTGGTTTCTTATTTGAATAGCATGTAGTGAGAACACCACCACTATTTAGCAGAGAAGTGTTTGGAGGTATGCTAATGACCACAAGAAAATTTCAAACCTCCATAATGTGCTTTAATCACCAGCTGGAGATCAAAAGCCACCATGTGATTTTATACAGCATGGGCAGCTTCCAGAACTGCCTTACATGGAAAGAGATCAATGGTGAAATTGGTAGATACAGCAAAGCTTTTGCAATAAAAGCGTTTTATGTATCTTGTTCAAAGCATTTAAGTGCCTTTTAGATCACTGATTGAACCATAGACATTATAAAGTGGAACCTTTTAATACCAAAATAAATTTGCAGAGTAAAATTCCATTATAGGAAAAAGCATTGCACTGCAACAGGACAGATAATAATTCTTTCACATGTAATGGGATATATGAAATGTTTGATGATAAACAGAAGTTCTTTGTATCGTTATAGTTAGGCTCCACGTACCGTTGTTTGTGTGCATGCGAATGTATCTCCAGCGTAGGATATACAGTGTTCCCCAGATAAAACGTACACGTACCTATAAATATAGCTTCTAACTAAGATGGGTGAAGACACTTCACATTCAAGACCATTTATTTTTAAGTAGAAAAAAATGCCCATGCATGAGAATTTGGACCTTGACCAAAGAAAACATACAAACCCTCCAGAAACTCATGAAAGTCCTTTAATTTGGATTAATTTAATGCACTTCAAACAAACTCTAGCCTTAGAAGCTTCAAGTTATTTAAAACGATTCCCTTTAACAGCTTCAAATCATGTCTGTTAGCATCACAAAACTTCCAGAAAAAGTGAAACTTGCAACAGATCTATAGCTCTCTCTAGCTTTTCTTCCCTAGTATTTTCATTAATTCTGCCAATACTCCATCCCCTTTCCATTGAATTATTGGGTACTCTCTCAAGTTTGGACCTCTTCTTCCCCATATTCTGTTCCTTCATCTAACTATTTAACCGCTTAACTTGGGGAATGAATACAGAGGATGTTTTCAAAGAGCTGCAAGATTTACAAAGACCTTTCTTGCCTCGGTATCTTAATTTTGCATCTTAACATTTTGAACAGTACAATTAATAATGGTTTTGTAATTCATAATACAGAAAAAGGAGTCAAGAAACTTCGGTCTTTTTTATTTTATTAGAAAACTTCCTTCAGCACATCAAGGTAAACAAACTTCACTCAGCAACTGCGTGTCTCATTCTTCATTTGTAAAAAGGGGTAAATATTTATTTGCTGAAGGGATTTTTAAGAAGTTCTTTAAGAACTCGATACTATCATGAAACAATATTGCACCTTCCTTCCTTTGGTGAGGAGAACTTACCTTGTGTAATTTGTTAGACAGATGCACAATAACTTTATTGAGTAATAAAGCTGTCTCATCAAATGGATTAAATATTCAAAATGATAGTTGATTTTCTATGGTTTATTATTCACTGCATTCTGAAGGAACTAATAAACAAAAATTCAAATTCCAATCCAATCAAATACAAAAAGGAGTCATTATAACAAAAATTAGTTATTACTAATTAGCTTAGTTATAAAATTACTTTTCTTATAAAGACACCTGAAAAGATCTTAAACATGTGGCAAAACCAATTTTGTTCCTAGCTACCTTTGAAGAGCCTGCAGGCACAGTAGGGTGTTGTACTGGTCTCCTAAAATACACACAAACTCTGAGGTTACTAGGCAGATCATCTTAAATACTCTTAGAATGTATATTAATGGATGAACAAAGCCAACTCTGGAGCACCATACAGCTATTCTTAGAGAATAGTGATTCTCTTTTAAAAATTTAATAAAAGTACATTAGAAGAAAAAACCCCACAGTCTTCACATAAATGATACACTTCTTTCCACAGAGGAAAATAGTGTGAAATGTGAATGAGAGGAAAAAAAGAAAAGTAAGTTTGCAGTAACCACGCTTTTTCCCTAGTGTCAGTATACTCACACTGCAGGAGAACACAGAGATATGACAGGAAGCGTAATTCTTTGTACACCACAGCAGGCAGACTGTGGGCAGATGGCAACACAGGGCTACTGGGTCAAGAACTGCTTCTTGGATTGTCATCATACCACTGTTCCTTCTCAAACTGTTTAAGGCCTTTGACCACTAGGTTTTTAGCAAAACTTTTTTGGTCTAGCAATTCAAGAGGGCTGTAATTTGAAGTAAATACCATGATGATTTTTAGGAACAGTAATCTCTAATCTCTACTCCTGTCTGTGGTCCTCAAATCCCAGTTAGGACAGCCGAGTGCAGTGCATACGTACTCTTTTATCAACCTTTTGTGGTGGTATAGTCTCCATCTCCATGCATTTTGTAATTGTCAGTTGATAGTATTTTTTTTAAGTCGTCTTTTTTTTTTTTTTTTTTTTTTTAAAGCGTTCTGTGTAGAATGGCAAGGTGTTTGTGAAATGTATAAGGACCTATCTCATTTTGTAAAGTAGAAAAATAAAAAAGACTGCAGGAAGAAAATACATGCTGTGCCACTCTCTTATTTGGTATTTTTACTGGAAATCACAGGTTTATGCATTCCTGTGTTGCATTTTATGAAGTCTTGTAAGAAAGACCTGAACCTGCTTAAGAGATCTGGGCTACATTTCTCATCTTCCCTAATAATCCGTGAAGACCTTAAGCAAATCTGTTAATCATCAATGCCTCAGTTTTTTTTACTGTAGAATGAAATTGTAAAGTTAAATAATTTGGAACATTTCACTTTTTTTTTTTTTCGTTTTTCTTTTTTTTTT
>VXBW01004784.1:1838633-1977006 GCA_013400375.1 Thinocorus orbignyianus
GTGTAGTCCGTGACAGCCGCAGGCGGCCGCCTGCGGAGGTCACAGACTACACTTCCCGGCAGGCACCGCGCCCCAAGGGCAGGGCGCTTCTGCGTCGCTGCGGACCAATGGGCGCGGGCGATACTGGGAGGTGAGCGCCTGGGCGGGGGGGTGGTGTCAGAGCCGCTCGTAGTGCGGGAATTTCGGACGGGGCGGAAGGAGCGGCGGTGAGGCCTGTGACGGAGGAGGTATTTGAGGCCGTTGTCTGCTTTCGGGGTGTAATTTCTATGTTTTTTTTAGTAGGAGGAGAATCTCGAGGAGCTGTTTCGCATCTCCTTCGGCCTGCCCGGAGGCTCCGAAGGGGTTTTCCCGGGGGCCTGTTCCTCCCTCTGGTCTCTGCGGGAAGGCCGAATGTATCTCCCTGTGCCGGCAGGGAGGGGAAGGATGGGGGCAGGTGGATGAAAATACACTTTTACCCTTGGGGTCCACTGCACCCCTACTTCCTCTTTAGCTTCCTCTAAAGCTGCCTTTGGTGGCAGAGGCCTAAAGTTGCTTTACTTTCTGGGTTTTGTTGTTGTTTTCTTTTCTGCGGTAAGGCAAGGTGGAGTCAAAGCTATACTCGGAGCCACTTAGAGGTTTGTCACCTTCAGGAACATCCCGGTGTGGTTAACAAGCAAAATAGCACATTGGTTGGGAAACATTCCTGAGTTTTCCTTTAAACTGATTATAGTAATTTTTTTTTAGTACAAACTTACAAATCACGAATAAAATCTCCAGGCCTGTTGTGACAGAACTGAGCTAAGCGGATTTCTGTCTTGGCAGTGGTTGTGGTTTTTCCTCACTTCCTAATTCTCACTATTTGCCATCCTTATTTAAGACTTATGTAATTGCAGGCGAGACAGACCTACCTGGTTTCTTTGGCATTCAATTTGTGCTTAAGACTTTTATTAATGAATAGGGAATCCATAGGCCTTTTTTATCATTAGCAAAAATATAAAAGCTATTTTGAGAATTCCTGTGTCAAAAGACTTCTGCTTTCCTCTGTAGGAATAAACTGCCCTCTTAATTCTTGGGGATAATCCTCGAATGAGGTAGAATTCCTCATGAATTTCAGAGCTGATAATTTTTATACAGTATGCCAAACTATTGTAAAACCTTTAAGCATCTCACATGCATAAGTACTTGCTGTTGGTTTGGTGGTGAGGTGACTTGGAGTGACAGATGACTTGGCACCTTATAAAGTTCACTGTATTTTTTATTGCAGTAACTGAGTGATGCTCGGGATTTTCAGGAAAACCTTAAATACTGTTCAACAGAAGACATATTCTTGAGAAGGCAATTTAAAATTTGTTAGCAGTGCAGTGATTCCTCTTGTAAATGACTGTTTCCTATCTCTGAAGAAACTGCATTCTGTAAAAGTCTGCCATACAACAGTGTGCTTGTTAAAAAAATGAAGGAGAAAAAAAGGTTCTCTTTGCTCAGTATGGTGCTATTGTGATTAAGTTGTTCTCATTAATTGTGGTCCACAAATGTACATTTATTAATTTTGTCTAAAAAGACTTCTTCTTATTACTTGGCTAACTTAGTTCCTTAGTTACTTAATTTCTCTTCTTCCATAACTTCAATTGATTTCTAGATATCTTAATCGCCAGGAATGAGATTATAACAGTACTTAAAAATGTAGCACAATGATAGACTGGTCACAGAATGGCTCACTTATGCAAGAAAGTCTTTGTTCACCATTTATATCACTTCATCACTTGTTATTGCAAGTCACTGATACTTGAGGTACTTTTTTTTGTGTGTGTGTGTGTGTGTGTGAACTCTCCTATGAAACAGTTCTACGATATTCCAAAATCTTAAAGTGTCATATTCTTTGCCTCCTACTCCTTGAGCAAAAACTTGATTTTGTTTTTTTGCTTGTCTTTATTTCCTTCTTTGCAGGCAGACTTAGATGTCTTGCTATGACTGATGATCAGTATTAATGATGCATAGATTTCAGGTCTTGCTGGGACTACCTATTCATGAAGAGGAGCGCAGGTCACCAGCATGCCTTCTCCGTGTTGAGAATGACAATAGGTCCTACTGAGATAAGCAACCATAAAAATGACAATTTCCAAAGAATAAAAGGAGGAGGATCAGGAAGAAGCCAAACCGACTTACCACACAGCAGAAATACCTCCTTCAAAATAAATTTGATTTTATTAATTTCAGAGTTTTATTGAGAATGGATGCCAACACAAGTTGAGAAGTGGCTATTCGTATTTATTCTAAGGGTTCAAGTACTGCTAGAGTAGCAACCATTGCAGGCAACATTTGTAAAGATAACACCATTAATAGCGCTATTGATGCAAAATTGTCTGCATATCTCAAGTACAGTATACTCAGTTTCTTCCAAGATGTTTTACATGGGAGAAGCAGGACAAATAGCCTTTGTAGTACTAAGAGGCTTTTGGAGAGAGTTTAGACAAATAGACTTCTGTTATTCATACTTGTTAGCAGCAAAATCTTTGTTTTGAGCATATTGTAGCCATGTAAAATGCTGCTGTTTACAATCATGCACCTTGAAAATTGTTCTTGTCAGATATCTTAGCTAAGTAGGGTCAGGTCTGTTTGGTACTTGAATGATAGTATAGTACTTGACATCTTTGGCACTCTGTTTCCAAGGACTTCAGCATGGTTGTAGGCACTAATGAATTAAGCTTTGCAAGACCTGTGGGATAGAAAATATTTCCATTTACTGATGGAGACAGGTAATTGAGATGCAGGCAAGTTGAAGGTGATGGGTTTTTTTAATTTATTTTTTTTGTGTGCATGTGTGAATTTTAGAAGTTGATATTAGGGAGATGTAGATGACTTTATTCCAGTTGTGCAATGTACAGTATGCAGCTCTGTGTCGTGTTCATGCTTCTTCATAAGTTTCCTGACAAACAGCTCATGTTTGCTGGTGAGTTGAAATGCACGTGAAATGGTAGAATTCGCACTAAGATGTCATTATCTTTTTTCATTATTTTTGTCCCCCCCTCCAGTTCTTATATTTTCTATAATTTCAGACATTTTTTGCTGTCTCCAGGTGTTTTTAGTATCAATCAATAGAAGGTCCTTGAATGGATTTATCCAAATAAATGTGAAAGCATGTGCAGCCATTGCTTAAATATTTCCATGGGTAACAGCTTTTTTGTAAAAGAGTGAGTTCTTAGTATTGTGCATGCTGCCCATTGAAAGCGATCAGTGTTTGGCACCTATGGCCTACTGATAGTTTGACCAACTTGTAAGTAGGCACAGTGCCATCCTAACAGACGGATATGAATATAGACAGCCAAGAAACCATGTATGTGTATCTAGTGTATTTGTTAAGGGCAGGGTTCCCAGCTGGGGACGTTCAAACTTATGTCCGTTTTGAATTTTTGCTTTTATGGATAAAGGGAAGTTGTAATTAATATTTTTTTTTTCCAGCTAAATACCTTCAGGCATACAATTACTGACCATGTTAAACAAAAAAGAGGGGGGGGGGGAAGATGGAAACACCAGATCCTCCTTAAACACTCTTGAGGACCTATTTTAGGTAAAATTAATCTACTATCAAGACACTCTCTGTTAATGTCAAACGTGAAGTGTATCAATAGTTTTATTTCACTGGCTTTCTAGCTTTATTGAAAAAGAGACCACAAATTTTTCTATTACTGGATAACAGCCTGTCCAGCGTTCAGGCACTGGAGTGCATGTGTCCAAGTCGCACTGGAATTATTTGTATTAACTCAGAGGTCAGGGGATGCAGTCTTTCAAGCCGCCTTCATGTCTTCTACATTCCTATTAACTTGAGGATGGTATATTTATTTTGTATACTTTTTTTGTACCCTTTGGATAACAGTGAGTGTGATCTTGTCCTGCATCTGAGTCATTAGGTAATGCTGCTGATTTTTACACTTTCTTTTTCTCCTTATCTAAGTCTTATCTTCTTATCTGAAGTCCAGACTTCTGGTTTATTTTCCCATTACCACTTCTGATGGTTTCAATCCGTCCTTTGTTTCAGTCCTTCTCCTGATCTGGGTGTCCTGAGAAGCTACTTAAAGGTCTATGTAATCTTCTTGGCCTGGTTTTGTAAGTGGTATCAACATGTAGCCATTCCTACTACTCTGTATTCCTTCTCATGCTTTGATACCATTATGTTCTCGTTGGTGTGATCTTAGCTGAGGTAGCTCAATTGGATTTGGTGCTTGATAGTCTCATTTTTCTCTTGGAGGAAATCTGGAAAAATAAGAAAAAAAGGAGAAAAAGATAAGTTGTAAAGAGTGGAGTTTCTTGAAGGCAGGGTATGGAAAAAGCTGTGCTTGCTTATAGGGAGGAATGTTACTATATAGAAGTAAGAGGAAATGGGAGAAGAAATGCAGAATTAAAGCACACTGTTTTGTGATAGTGAGGAAGTTTGTGCAATGTAGATATTGAAAAATATCCACATCACAGGAAGAGACTGGTATTTCTTAGTACTGTTTTGTTGAAGTTAGTTGTTTAACCGCAGTACGTATTCAGATGTGGTTCTACGACACATAGATACTTCTCAGATCAGTAAGAACTCTGAAAAAGCAGAACTTTTCTTTGGCATGGTATCGTACACATTCTCTTCTGTGTTTATTCCTATATTGAATGTGGTGTCTCCAGACTGCTTGCTGACAGAGTCCAATACTCTCTGACCACGTTCCTTCATCTCTTCCATGCATGGGGGCATAATATAAAATATCTAATGTACATATTTGAAGATAGTTGATGTTATACAGGCTTTCTGATTTAGGAGTGATATAAAATATACTGAAAACAATAAAAATGTAAATTACACTTTGCAACATATAGCAATTGCCATATGCAGTTCAGTCACAATACCAATGTGGTTCCCATTACTGGTCTCTGTAACATACTTACTGTCATGCTGCTGGTGTCACCAGCTACTGGGAAGGAATATCTGGGTTGAAACCAGTTCAAGCCCGTTGCTGTATTCAAAATTCTTTTGCTAGTTGTTTAGCTTTTATACTCTTAATGTTGGACTGAGCATCATATTCACTCCCGCCACACTGTCCTGGCTAGCTTGAGGAGACATTTACACCACTGTTTGATCCACTTAACGCTTCTGAGCTCCACTCAACTGCTGTTTAGCTGTTTATCTAAAAGAGTGACCACCCACCAGTCCCTTTTCTATTGAGTGAGCTCCTTGGGCACAGCCCATCTCCATGGAGTGTTCCATCCATTGTCACATTCCGCTTGAGAGATTTAGTCAGTCACAGCTGCAGACTTGAGCATTAGTGGACAGAATAACGTTTTCAGGAAACTTGACAGTTGTTCTTGCATTTATTAGTGGAAGAAATGTAGAGAGAAGGGTATGGGCTCCTCTCTCCGGATGTTTGTTGAGTGACAGACATTATGTGGGGAAGAACATTTCCTGAAGAGGCTTGTAGAGGGGGGACTGTCATAGTTATGTAGTTTTCTATTTGGGTAAGTCCAAGAGGAAGACTGGAACTAAAAGAGGAAAACTGATGTTAAGTAACTGTACTGGGCTTAGGGTCCTGAATTGTGTATTCATATTCCTTCTGCTTCCCCACGCAAAATAAAATAATAGTAATAGAATCCCACCAGTCAGAAGGGTATCTTCTAGAAAATAACCGTGGCTCTATTTGTCATGCCTTGTATCTTCATAGGGTAGAGGGAAAGATCAGTTCTTTGTAAAACATGTCATGAAGGCTTTTCATGTAAAGACTTCTAACGCACTCTTTGCCATATCATGGCCGCATATTCAGTAAGTTCTTACTGAATCAAAATCTGGTTCTCCTAAAAACTTAAAACATTTATTTGCTCAAAATGAGAGCTATTCTACAGAAAAATGCACGTGTTTGGTTCCAGTGGGCCATTACGTTATTTCTGGAAACATTTCTTACCTGGGACCTGAGTCTGGGAGAAGACAACGGCAGTACTTTTGCATTCTCAAAATGAATAGAATCATGGAATGGTTAGAGTTGGAAGGGACCTTAAAGATTGAGTTCCAACCCCCTGCCATGGGCAGTCTTACGTAGTAGTTATGGGCTAGTTTGTTCGTAATCCACTAAATGCGACTCTGTGAACAATAAGCAGACTTTCATTTTTGTTGCTTGCATTTATATAGGAGGAAGAAATAATTAACTTTTTGAATGCTTAATTTTTTTGGTACTTTGATCAGGAAAACTGATGAACTTTATTTCATTGGTTTACTTTTTTCTACATTTAGACCTGTGCTTGGTTGTGATTGATGAAGTACAATAGATTCTGATATTTTTTTTCTAGCATGTATTATACAAAGTATTCTACTAGATTTTCTTTGTGCAAATTTTTGCTGTCAAATGTTTTTGTGATGCTTGGAAAAAATTAGTTGTCTTTTACGTGGAATTTGTACAATGAAATTGCTGCATTTATTTTAGAGTATCTTTGTAGTAACAAACTAAATACTTTTACATGCTTTTAACGGATTTCTACTTGAAATGAATCTGGTCAGTGTGTAACCTATGCTTCTTTTTCTGTTTTGTTTTGGTTTTCCTTCCCTTCCTCTTTCTCCCTCTAGAGAAAATGCCGTATAATAAGATTGCTAGGAAAAGAGCCCCTGCAAAAAGGAAGCTTGCTGAAGTGTTTGGTGTGGGAGAGGTTCTAGCGGACACATCAAGAAAAGAGTGGAAATTAGGTGTCCCTATAGGGCAAGGGGGGTTTGGACGCCTATACCTTGGTAAGTGTAATTATCTTTGATAATGCTTTAGAATGAAGAGTGAGATGTTTATCCTTATTCAAAGCAATGAAAAATTGACCCTAAGTTAGAAACACAGAGCGTCTTCCAGTGGTCTTTTTTACTAGAACCTTAGCTTGGTTCATAGTGTTGGAAAAAATGACAAGAGTAGACAAGTGGTCATGGTGAGAACTGTGGTTCTTTGAGATTCTGGGGGTAGTTTGTTCAGTTTATTATTTTTTAGCAGTGAATAGTATTTATTTAAATTTGGGGTTTGGTCTGTCTGAAAGAAGGGATTTTTTGCATAAGTGTCCTTATATCACAAATTCTGAACTGAAGCTGTCTAAATGTATTCTATGGAGGCTACTGACCCAGCCAGTATTTTGGCTGGTTTATACTTTGGTGCTGCTTTTTACTTTTTCATTGCTTTATGAACTTCTGACGTGTCATATTTTTTTTTATTTTATATGTAACCAATGCTCAAAACAAATTGAAATCTTGTACTTCACAGTTTAAAGCATCAGCACAAATCTTGTTTAGCAATGCTGTTTATTGAATCCAAGGAAAACTTCTAGTGGACAGTCTTCCTGTGCTTAGTATTTCTGTTATTTGAACAGAAGAATAGATAAGAGAGAACTTGAGGATATCTCAGGGAATTACAAACTTTGGTTGCCCCTGGTCATGTTCCAAATAATTTTGAAGGTATGAAAATTAATGTGATCATGATAATAAGATTTTCTTTTGCTATGCATTTATGGTCTTCCTCCTCAGTGGAAAAAGTTGCACTGAATTCATACTGAGTTGAAAAAAAATAATTAATAAGCCATCCTGCTTTCAAAATGAACAGACTGTAGCATAAGTGGATTAAGAAGGAAAACAGGACCAGTGGGTGGCTTCTTGCCAAAGAAGCTCTCTAGTACTTACTCATCCTTGCTCAATGAGCTACTAAATTTACTGAGACTGGAGTTCCAGCTCACTCAGATTGTGTAGTCCTTCGTGTTAAGAATTCCTGTTTTGTTCAAGCCAGAGCTTGCTGTCTGTTTCAAGCCAGAGCTTGCTGTCTGTTTCCCCATCATTTGCACAAAGCTCTGCCCCTGACTGTTCCTGTACTCCCTGCTTGGTTACTTGATGCCCTTCATACCTGTATCTCCTGTCAAAAATAACAACAGCTTAGTAGTAACAGAAAGTCACTTTAGGGTATGTGACATGGCAAAATAGTAGAGAGAATGTGTTTTTCATCTTTGTCTGCAGCTGTCTTCACCATAATGAAATCATCAAAGTGAAAGAAATGCTGTTAACTAAGAAAAAGTTGTTGAATTATAAAAAAGAGCTCCTTTGGTTAGTAAACTGCTTGTACTCCTCAAACAGAAAGGACAATGCAAGACCATATCCATGTAGAGTAGTCTTCACTTACAGAGTGGTTTTCTTACCAAAGTCCAAGGTACTGATATATGTTTACGTCAGTACTTAATAGCTTTGTTGTTTGTTTACCCATGCTGCATAGTAAATACCTGTATGTTTTGCGACAGTTCCCTCTCCTACTACTAATAAACACTTCCTTTTTAACAGCTGATGTCAATTCTTCAAAGTCGGTTGGCAGTGATGCACCTTATGTTGCAAAAGTGGTAAGAGAGCATTTGAATCTTTACTTCACAACTTGAAAATGTTTGCTGTAGAATAGTCCATGTAATTTAAAACATCTTCTGACTAAAAATAATGCAGTTGCATAGTTTTGTTTAAAATAAGTGTGGTGATACAGAGAGGAACACTGCGGAGAATTGGGGCTCCTATGTATGAGGGTGGAGCATTGGTGAAGTTGATAAAAGTTCATGAAATAGATCAGCTTCTGTTTAATTTGCTGCTTCCTGTAAACAACCCAAATATCACCAAATGAAAGAAATCTGGCTAGCTTTTGGAGAATTTCTGTGATTCAACAGTGAGTCTGTGTGAACTGTTGCTCGCCACTGGATGTTGGTAAGCTGACAGATGGCTTGGGAGTACAAACAACAAAACTTTGATTCCCAATGTCCCCACAGATATAAAGTCCTTTAAACATTTTATCATAAAACATACATATTCTAATTTCTACTGAATTAAAATGGCATTGACATATAATTTTTTTTTAACCTAATGATTAGGGAGAAAAAAAAAGCATTGTTGATAGCTCATTTGTATCTCATTGTAGCAAATCAGCAAATTCTTGTTATTGTATTTTTTTTTGTTTCTAATCATAAAATAAAAAACAATTTATTTAACTTGATTTGGCTGTAGTGTCCTCTTACTAAGGTATAAAGTATATTTTCTTAAATTTTGCTGGATTGTCCTGTGTAGATCCTACTAATATATTAATGATTCTCTGGTAAATTCTTGGTTAAAAAAATTGGGAATGTGGGACTATCCATAGTAGATCCAGACCATTCGTTGTCATGGTGGTACTTCTGGTTCTGTGGCAAAAGCAAATACCTGAAAACTGTACAAGAACTTCACATTGTAAAAAATTAATTCTTCAGCACAGTTCAGAACTGCAATGTTTTAATCTTTTATTTTGTGAAACTGCATGGCCATACTGAGAAATGCTTTACTGGAGTAGATTGCTGCTTATGTAAATGTGTTTATACTTTTAACATTTGTTCCTGAAACTAAAAGATCAGGTTAATTTAGAATAAAATACATTTTAGTTAGCGTGTGCCTTTTAATCTTAATACTTATGTCTGCTGACTGTAGGGAAATTCTAGAGGACTGTTTCTGATACTGTTCAGACACCGTAAGACACTGTTGGTGACAACCCTCTTTCTAGAACCTTGGCCACCTGCTGAAAAGAGTATTGTTTATAATGGAAATGCCAACCAACCATACTTTGAATGTCAGCAGGCTGCTGCTGCCTCGGGTGTTTGTGGGCAAGATTTCCACACAGACTGGGAGTCCCAGCCTGCAGCTGTTGCCTGGTGGCAACCTGCTTTTGTACGACCAACCTGTGCCGTGGAGGGCAGGGGGTGTCCGTTATGCAGGAGCTGTGGCCTGTTAGAGGTAGATGACAGACATTCAAGTTAGCAGCAGTGGCTTGCCTACGAGAGGCAGTGGCTCCTAATTACTGGCTCCTGACGAGTTTGGACTGATCAGGAAGTGGAGCTTCATTTAACTTTGATGGAAGAATCCAGTTTGACTTGCTTGGCAAATGGTCAGATGGGCGTTATTTTATGCTGTGTGTAATTGCGATCCTTCTCGTTCCCTGAGTTTGAAACCTGTCCATCTGCTTCTCTTCCACTTTGGGCTCTGACTAAAGAAGAGTTGCCATGGCTTCTGGGCTGCATTTGGGCTAGACTCACTTTGTTGCAGCACTTTGTAAATACCTCCATTGCTAATCCCCTAGGTGACTACTCACTTTTAATTTGTCTTTTATAATTTTGTCTTTATGACAATAAAGAGTAGCCCTAGTCTTTGTGCTGTCCTCACAAATGACCCATAACATTACGTCTCTACAGCCTAGTATAACACAACCACAGATAAGGGCCTATTTTCTGATGCCTGGGAGAATTCTAGTTGATCCATCAGCTGAAGCAAAGTGGTTAACAGCTTTGAACAATTATTAGTGTTTAACAAAATATGTGCTTTATAATAATGTTCTTCAAATTGAGCTATTAAAGCAGGTTGGAAATTGACTTAGTCTTTGACATATCCTCATAGTATTGATGTCTGAGCAGTATGAAATGAATCACAGTTTTTAGTAAAAAAGGAAATGCTTTTTAATATATGGACCTTTCAGTTGTCATTGTTCAGGAGTGGCTACGGAGTTTAATAACACTTCATTAAATTGCTGACTGAAAAAGATCAGAGTTCTTAAAATACTACTTCAAGAAATTTGTTGGATTTCAACACGTACTCCATAATCTCTTTCATTCTGATATCTTTTCTGATTAGACTTTAATTTCAGTCTTGCAAATCACGTGTTTAGAATGACTCTGGGCGTAAAGTTGTAGAAATTTGTGTTTGAAGTCTTTCTGGTTTTAGCATGTTATGAGTAGTATGGCAAATATTGGACATCATTACAAGAGCCTTTTTAACATAACGTATGCATTTGTTTATCTTTGTGTAGAGTTATTAGTATTATGGAGAAACAGCTTCAAGAGTCAATGTGAAGATCTGTTTTGTGGTTAAATCATTTATCCATCCCCTCAAGTATGAAAAGATACCAGATTTTCAGCATTTGCTCCAACTCGAGAAAGATACATCTTTTTTTCAGCACTGAGACATAGTTTTTGGTGGAATAATTTATGTAACCATAAATATTATAAGAATTTTTAACACCTACAGTTTTTGCTGTATTTTAGTAAGACGTTTTTCAAACTGATGTAAATTGAATCAAAATAATATGTATAATTTATATTCTAATTAAGTTAGAGTATTAATGGATCATGTTACACAAGAAAAAGTGAATAGGTTAAGTAACATTAGTTTGAGACAACTGCAGTATAAGAATTCAACTGTTAAACCCTTCTCCTCTGTGTATATAATCTAATCTGTTGTCCATAATGGATAAATTATCTGAAAGTAAATACACATGTACCAAAGTTTATGTGCATTGATCAGTTGGTTGAGTTGGTTTGTTTGTTTTTTTCTTTGTCTGGTTCATGACTTAAGTCTGAACATTGGTTCTGCAAGGAGTGGCCCAAAAACCGTTGTCTTGGCTCCTTTTTTATCAGGGCAATGCTGCTGGAGAAAGGGAGGTGGAGATAAGCCGTAGCTGTGTAATCCAGTGTCCAGGCCCAGGAGTGGTGCTGAAGCTGGTGTCTCTCATTCTTGCCGCTCCTCCCGCTCTGCCTCTGGGTGTCAGATGCACACAAAAGCCCACGTTCATCTGTGTTTGATCTCTTTACATTGCTTCATTAATGTCAGCCGGCAGGAAACCTCTGTTAGCTGAATGGCACAGTCTGGCCTTTAACAATTTTCTGGGTCACTACATCTGCATTTAAAAGTAACAATTAAAAATATTTAAGATTGATATTATGTATCTTGGAACTTTTGCTAATATCATGCAATTGTATTCTTTCTGGGTTTCTTTACTGGTAATCACATATATTTGTTTTGGTTAGTTGTTTTTTTTAAGTGTAGGATATACCAAAAGGGGTGTTTTCACTGGAATAAGATGAATTTGGATATGTATGAGTAACTAGACTAAAATAATTTGCTTAAGCTTATCTCGAAGTCAGTCACTTAAAGATTACAAGAATTTACTTTGTTTTTTTCCTGTGCTAAGTTCTGGAAATGCCGAGTCAGGGTACTTGGTCTTTTGCAATTCTTCCAGTATTTCAGAACTTTGGTGTTTTCAAACCAGTTTCTCTCTTGCACTTTACCATAGATATGTCCCTAGAAAACAGAACTAAAATACCTTCTGTTATATTAAATAAAAGGTATACTCTGAAGTCAGGATAGATGTAGCTCTTATAATTTAGTTTAAGAGAAATTGTGACATCCTTTGTAATTTTACCTGTGATCACGTCATGTATGAAGGGAATGAAATATCTTAAGTTCAGGAAGAATTTAACTTTTGTTAAGATTTTTCCATCAAATCATTTCAGATGTTATTTTAGGCTCACTAATGACTACTGCAGTTGATGCAATCCAGCTATAATCCGGAAAATCTGAGATAATGAATGTTGTTTAATGTTCTCTGCTAAACTTTTGCTGCCAATTATTGGTAATATTTCTATGCATTTTGGTTAATTTGTGATTCTTTAATCTTTTGTTACGGGAAAATAAATGTTAAGTAAATCAACAATAAAAACAGCTTTTTAGAACCAGCCTTTGTGTTGATCAGCACTGGGTGGAGCATTTGAGGGAGAATATGTTTTTATAGACTGAGTGGTACGGTTTTTGAGCTTTTAATAGTTATTAGGCACTAACACAGCAGTTTTTAACTAATTTTAAATTGTCTTAAAGGAACCCAGCGAGAATGGACCTCTTTTTACTGAGTTAAAGTTCTACATGCGAGCTGCTAAGCCAGATGAAAGTAAGCAGTCTATTAAAATGTTTTTAATGAACTACAAGAATGTAGGAAAGTAGAGCCTACAGGAGTAAGGTTGAACTTTAAGACAATCTTTTTAGGTAATTTTAAAAACTATTTTTGAATTATTGAAATCTGATTCAGACATATAGTAAAATTAAGGTATTTAGTAAGAGGTTTTTTGTGGTTGTGTTGATGGTATTGTCTAAACTGAAACTTCAGTTGCATCTCTGTCCCTGTAATAGATGCATCGTTAAATTTCCAGTGTACTTTGAATACAAGTTTCCATTAAATAAGCAGCTCACATGTATGCAGAATCTGTAAGTGATGTGAGTACTCCCTTTTTATGTAAGCCTCTACTGATGCAAAGTCATTAACTTGTCTTTATTTGTATTTTCAGTTGAGAAGTGGACTAAGTCCCATAAACTGAAATACTTAGGTATACCAAGATATTGGGGTTCTGGTTTGCATGAAAAAAATGGAAACAGGTGAATATTCTTTTGTTGGCATATACTGGGATTTAGTTAATCTGTAACCACTCTCCCCTTTACCTTAATTACCTTATAAGATGCATTTTCCACCTACCTTCATGTTCATTTCTACTACAGTTCCATGTTTATAACAGAGTGTGTTTACAGAATAGATGAATAGGTATGTTTATCTGTACTCAGTTTCTTACTCTGTGTCTCTTAGATTCTTTGTGAATTAGTTTTCATTTGTCTCCAGCATTGCTGTGATATAGTGATGCTACATATGTGGTTTAGCATGGTTTCATATTTAAATTAAAATAAAGTTAACTTCTAATGAATAGTATGACTACCTTTAAAGTTTTGATTCTGGCATGATGTTCACTTAAAGAGTGTTTTCACTCACGTATAAACGACTTAGTGCTCTCTCTAAATCTGTTTTATTTTCCCTAGGGATTTTTTTTTTTTATTTAGTCTGTGAGCTAAAATAATCACTGGTTAAATTTATCTTCAGTCTATGTGCAGTTTTTAGTATTGCTCCATGCCATGAAGTGGTTTTGTTACTTGCATGTTACGTCTGTTAATGTAACAGTACTTGTTTCCTCCTGAGCTTTCTCTAAGCAGCTGTGCTGCAAAGGAGTTTTAGTAATTCTCTGGCAGCTTATTGTAGGTCAGGGTACTTGTTATACTTGCGTAAGTAGCCAGGAATAAACAGTTCTTTTGACTAGCTGATGTAAAAACCTAAGAATTGATGTTCAATACTAAAAAAATATCAAGTATTTTACACATAGTTGTTTTCTGTGTAACTGCAGTTTATCTTTTGAGATGTTAATTGTACTAATTGCTGATTGAAAACACATAGATAAAATACTTTGCTAAATACAATTTACTAAGTTTGCTGTTTTGTTTTGTTTTTTCCTTTAATTTAGTTACCGATTTATGATAATGGACCGATTTGGCAGAGATCTTCAGAAAATGTTTGAAGAGAATGCAAAACTGTTTCCCCGTAAAACTGTACTACAATTAGGCTTGAGAATAGTAAGTTTAAAAAATACGTTTTTACAATCTGTTTTCCCTGTATAAGTCTTTCGGTTGAATCTCACTTCTGTGCTGAGTACAGGTCCTCTGCTGGGTGGAGTTGGGTACTGCATTTATGTGACTGCATTTTGTTTTGTTAGCTTGATATTCTGGAATACATCCATGAGCATGAATATGTGCATGGAGACATCAAGGCATCAAACCTTCTTATGAGTTACAAGAACCCTAATCAGGTATTTCTGATGCATTTTATTCCTCATGTTTTAAACCTTCTATTTGACAACACAAGTGCTTTGAACCTGTGAAATCTAGCAGAAGCTCATTTTTAAGAATGTATATGGTAACATTATTTCTGCTTGACATTTGTGTCTAGTTAATATTCTACGATTTTTTTTATGCATTTTGCTGGACAGTTATCAAATTGACTATTTGGCCTAAATAATATTCTAGAGAAATTCTCAAGATTAAAAAAAAATGATTCACAAATAGGTGTTTGCAGGTGGAAGCTTAAAATTATATAGTACAGTGGTAAATTATGTTTGCCTGTCTGCATTGTTACCTTATTCCTTTGTTCAAGAAATCCATCAGATAAGTGTTCTGTTACTTGGAAAAATTGTTTTTTAAAGTGTTGATTGTTCCACTTGATTTATGGAAGTCTTTCATTTTTCTGCATTTTTAACTCTCTTTACTATTCAAACTGCATATTAGAGTTTCAGAATTATGTATGTCATCTTGCCCAAATGTTTTAGCTCATGAAATAAATAAGATAATCTCAGTTCTCTTAAAGTAACTGTGATGTTAGTGAGAAGTCACAGTACGTAGTAATTTTCAAGCAGCAGACTTTAAAGAGGTTAGGACAGTAAGTATATCTGTAACTCTATGAACTATTTTACTTTTTTTTTTCCCATTTAATCTTACTGGTAATAATGGACTGTTTTACTGTACTTATCCTCTGCATCAGCAAGAAATTACTTCCAGATCAGACTGCTGTATGGAAAACAATAAAACCTATCTGACATGGTTTTTTTCAAATCATATGTAGCAATCTCAATTAAAGCACCAGGAAAGAATCAATTAAAGTAAAAAGTCTCACACTTTTTAATACTTTTTAAGAAGTTATGAGGATGGTTGGGTGTTACATTTATTTTTTGTGTATTTTTTGTGTACTCATTTATTCTTTGTGGAAAATACTAGGTGTACTTGGTGGATTATGGACTTGCCTACCGATACTGTCCTGAAGGAGTTCACAAAGCATATAAAGAAGACCCTAAAAGGTGTCATGATGGAACTATTGAATATACCAGTATAGATGCACACAAGGGTGTGGGTAAGGATGCAAAACTGTTTTCAGCAATAGGCACTTGTACATGCTTTTCATAAATACAGAAGGCTTTATTTGCTGCATTGAGTTTTGTAAACAACCAGGTTTCTGAATCTATAAAAATGGTTTTTTTCTTCTCTATAGACTATGCTGGCATTATTATTTTTTTCCCATTTACTAACTTTTGCTTTGATATTAATTTACTGTATTTTTAATTTAACTTTCTTAAACAGAAATCCCGTTCAGATGTCTAGTGTATCTTACTCATTGACTAGAAATGGAGTAGTGCTTATGAGATCTTGATAGAAAAACAGGCCTTCTTTTCAGGAGATAAATAGTTTCTGTTTTCAGTGTGAACATTATTCCTTTGTATTTGCCAAGGATGCACAATAGCTTTATCTTGTTTATAGCTTAATATTTAGAAGATTTTTAAACCAAACTTCATTTAATATTTCATAATTATCCCTATAGTCACTAAACATCAAATGGCAAGTAGTGAGAAAATATTGAACATGAAAAGGACAGGTCTATGTCTGATTAAACATTAAGGATTTGTAAGGAATTTAACTTCATTCTTAAATTTGGTGTTATTAGCATAAAAGTGTGTCCTGCAAAAATAGTACTCGTTAAAAATTATTTGCTTGAGGATGAGCTGTTGCACCTATACTTAAAACTGGACATGGACAAAGAGGACTTGATTTGCCCGTTTATAGTGTAGTCTGTGGTCAATTGGTCAATGTACATGTAGGTTGTTGGGCTTTTTGGGGTGGGTTTTACTTCTTTTTTTTTTTTTTTTTGGTAAGGCTTAGGGATCTGATATATTTCAGAATATTTCAGCATGGCGGAATATTTTTTTCAGGAGGTGTGGTTTCAGCACTATTACCCCTTTATAGAAGGGAAGTAAAAACTGTTTTGAACAGAAAGTCAATCATTTCACTAGCTTGATCTATTTTTTTCACAATCTGAGTACTTAGAAAGCTTCCCAAATTTGGATAACTGCAGCGTGTCATGTCCTTGAGTAGAAGAAAGAGATTGATAAAGGAATTGAAAATTAAGTTATCCTTCCAGATGTAGGAACAATATTTTTTCTTCCTTGCTTTCACACTAAAATGAGTAACTGACACAGTAGTGTTACATTGTTAGCATTGAATTTCTATTGTCTTAACATATTTACAAATTTTAACTGTTGCTAAACGGTGTGTTCTTTATTAGCTGCTCTTACAGATCTTTATGTATTTATCTTTGTATTTAGCACCATCAAGACGTGGTGATCTGGAGATCTTGGGTTACTGTATGATCCATTGGCTTAGTGGCCATCTACCGTGGGAGGATAATTTGAAAGATCCAAATTTTGTCAGAGACTCAAAAATCAGGTGAGAAACTACTTGCTTGCTTTCTTTTTTGAAATTGAAAATAGTAGTGAAAGTGTAGAAACTCTTCGTTCTTTCAGTATGTTCTCTTTTGGCGAGTAGGCTACTGGTTTGTATACCCCTCAGTTTCCTTTTGTCATGTCTAGTGTATACTTGGCTTGTAACTCAACTTTACTTGTACTGTACTACTGTCATCTTTTGCATATGTGAGATGCTTACTTATACTTATCGTCACTTTAGAATGCTGCCATGGTTAAGCCAAAAAGCACTCCTATCGGTATGCAGGTGACTATTAGTCCTGCTTAACAGAAAGAGAAGCGTGGAATATGAGTAGCCCTTTATAACACTGTGCTCTGAAGTCAGTGGCAGAGATGCAGAAGATGGATCTTGCATGTCTTTGGGCATCGTTGCAGCTAGAGGACTACTAATATGGGATTTTTTAGTTATTTTTTGTCCCTCTCTCTGTTTCATTCCTTTGTCTTCCCTCTACCCCTGCTCAACCTTTTCTTTTTAGCTATTTAATATGAAGAAAACTGTATAACAGCACAGCAGTTTCTGTCTCGTTACCAATTACTTTTTATCTGTCTTCCTTATATCTACTTTTAACACTTTGGCCTCCATCAATGTTAGTGAAGGCCTCCTTTCCCCCAGTTAATATTTTGGCAGGAGTTCTGCTGTGAATAATAACAGCTATGAAAAAGAGTCCTCTAGGAGGAAGAGGTGAGAGGGCATTGGACCAGTTCATTTCTTTCAGTCTTCTACTTGCTTGTTTTTATAAGAATCAAAAACTGTTGAACAAATCTTACCTTATTTCATGTAGTCTGTCTGGCATTCATCAGGTTTTCAAATGTACGACACTCCTAAAAATGGCTGTACTAACTCATACAAAAGGTTCCTCTAGTAATGTTTCCTGTCTCTGACAGTGTCCCAGGCTGGGTACTTGGGAAGTTTGTCAGAACGGGACAAGATTCAAATGTTGAAAGAAACAATAGGTTTTGAATAATTTTTGGTGTTTTTTTTTTTNTTTTTTTTTTTTTTTTTTTTTTTTTTTTTTTTTTCAGATGTAGAGACAATATTTCAGTTTTGATGGACAAATGCTTTCCTGGGAAAAATAAACCAGGTAAGAGGAACTATTTTAAACTAAAATACTTTCATTTGTACCACGTGGCAAGCATTCTCTAGTAATTTGTTTTAAAGTCTTTCTTCTTTTAAAATAATAAAATTCATTGGTCTGCTTGGGGGCTATCACCAAATTGTAGACAACTTCAGACAATGTCTAGAAGCTCTGAAATTCATATTTACGTGGAGCATGTTGAGTGTGTGGAAGGGAAGGCTGTGCTACTCTGTATTCAAACAAAAAACAGATCAGGTGAGGAGTTACCAGACTTTCAGCAGCTTTTTGCCTGAGAGGTCTGTCTCAGTCATCGTACTCTAATCAGTTACTTCTTCCTTGTTTACTTAAATTTGTACCTGCTTTTCTTCTTACTTTATAAAGTGGCATGAATTAGATTGCTGATTAAGAGAAGTTTAGACTCTTTGTTCTGGCTGCAGTTATATGAACTGCAGACAGTCTTGTTGCTTCTGACTGAAGACAGTATTAAGTATTTGCAAACATGAAATGTGTAAAATGGTTTTGCACAACTCACTTTAGAGATTCAAAGTAATGAAAACTAGAGTTATAGGTTATTTCTATTTGTCACTGGCAGTCTGCTGAGCGGATTTTTCTTTTTAAACCTGATTCTATTAGAAATACGCTTTTTTTAAATCTTAAATATTTAATTATTTCCATCTACTTCTGGTAAGAGAATTTTCTCCATCAAGTGTGACTTGTCTGTTTTTTCTGTGGTCAGTTATTTCATGGGTGTTTTTTTTAATGTACGTTTTAGTCTTGAACTGGTGGTGAAATTCTGAGATAACATCAACTTTCTTTTTCAACATTTTTAAATAAAGACATAAGAAATACCATGTCAACAAGCATTCATTGGTGAAGATTGGCCTATTACATTTTTTTACAACTGCCTGTTTTCTTTATTGCAATGAACGTGTAAAAAAACAGTGATGCTGTCATCACTGGGTAATGAACCTTGGTATAATTTTTTTTCTAAAATGTGTTGTAGTAAAGCCATAATTATGAGTTTATAAATAAACATTTAAAAAATAGCATAAGTAGTGCATGCATAATTCCTGACTCTTTTGTAGTAGAAGTGAGTGATTAAAATGTTTTCAAATAGAAATTAATTGGAGGTACCATTTCTTTAGATGAAATAGCCAAATATATGGAAAAGGTGAAGCTACTGAGCTATGAAGAGAAACCTGTTTATCAGCATTTCCGAGAAATACTTCTGCAAGGTCTTAAGGCCATTGGGCAGAAAGATGATGGGGTACTTGACTTTGGCTTGTCAGAGAATGGAGACCTGCACACAAATCCCAGGCAAAAGGTTTTTATTCTAAAAATTTACGTCAGCTTTTAACGTGTTTTTTGAGCTAAATAATAGTAAATAGTGAAATGTTTGTTTGATTAAGTCCTACTCTTATGCGTTATTTCTCTAATTTAACTTCACTAATTGTTATTAAAATTTAGTACAGAGTGATGTTTGTAGTTGTACTTTCATAATAGATAATACCCTGGATAACAGAATGCGTGCATGTAGTTGTAATGACATTTGAACAGATGAGCGTTCAGTTAACTTACTTATTTTCCTTAAATTGGTAAAACTCCAGATGGACCAAAACACGTGTAAGGTAAGGTAAAATAATTCTAGTTTTTTGTTTCATGTTAGTTTCTTTGCCGTGACTAGTTTGAAGCTTAGTTGTAAGTATACATCTTAATGCCAAGTATTTGATTCTGGAATTCACATATTGCATTCACTGTGATCTAATATGTTATTTATGAGTCTTAACTATAGTGGTAGGCTTAGAGGTATTTTATTCCTTGTATTTTAGAAGCCCTAAACTCTAGGTTTGGACTCCCATTTGAATACAGCATAAGAACTTTTTAAGCCTTAGGGAAAGCGTATGTTAAAATGGTTTATAATAACAATAAAACACGGTCAAATAATGGAACAATAAATATTATCCCGTGCTTCAAACTGCATTTATTACCTGTTTACTTGCATTTGTTAATAACAGGTGGGTAGTTTATTGGTTCCTGTAGCATGAACCAGGGAACTGAGAATTATAATACAGTGTAATAGTACAGGAATTCTGCCTGCTCACTGACATGATCAGCACTGTAAATGGGCAAAAAGCATGCAAAAAAAAAAAAGCTGTAGGATTTTAAAGTCTTCTGAGGATTTATGTCCACCTTTTCTTACTTCACATTGTCCAGTAAATACTAGTTGGGCTAAAGTTTTACGGCCACAATCTCTACTAAGATTTTCTGCTGAACTGATCGTAAAGATCTGTCCAAAAGTAGTGTTCATTTGCATAAGTTCTTCTGTTCCTCCTGTGGATCGACATGGCTTGAGACCTGTGTTTTGGGAAAAAAATAATAATTCTGTTTTTAATGGTTGGCTGGTTTCTTTGCTGAGTAAGTTGGCCTGCTGCAGAGCCAACATCTGTGACCTTTAATGTCCTTGTCCAGCAGAGATGGCTGGTGCACATTTCCAACAGAATGAAACTTCAGAAATCTTGTTTCTTCAGACAGTATCAGTCCAGACTGTTCCTGGAGGATGAGATGGTACTTTTCCATAGGTTCATACCTACTAATGTCAATTAGGAATTAGTTTTCATGTTGAGTCTCCGGCTTTTTTTTTTTTTTTTTTTTTTTTTAAGCTTTTTTTGTCTTTTTCACTTTGAGGAGCCATATGCGTGGTTAGCTTGCTCAGTTGTCACAGATAGGTTTAAGCACTTATATAAAACGATGAGTGTTACTGGCCTGTTTGAATAAGTGTTTTCAGCTGCCCACTTCATATGGCAGTGGACTTCATGCCAGCTACTGCTAGATATTCCAGACAGAATAAGATTGCTTGAAATTGGGTTGACATAACCTGCTTGCTTTTGACCACATACCAGGACACATGATTCTTCTGCACTGGATTTTCTAGGCCTTATAAAAGCTGTGGTGTACACTAGGGTAGAGGAACAGATTGTGTCAGTTCTCCTTCCAAGGGTGTATTTTGCACTTTTCTTTAAGGGCAAGTATAAATGGAAAGAGGGTCAGCAGGACGTCTCCCTTCCCAGAATACATGTTTGGGAATTCATCCTGCTAGGTTTTTCTTCCTAGGGTGTCAGACCTTAATGAAAGGCTAGGAGAATAGTGCTAGTTGAGAATAGCTGGACACTTCAATGCACAGAGGAAAAAAGGATGAACATAAAATGCTAATTAAAATTATATGTACTTTCAACTGTGACAGAAAGCTCAACTTGATGACTGTTTTAAAGATAAGCTCCAAATTCCAAACTCTGTTAGAAATTGTTTTCCATAAAGATACTTCCCATTGATGAGTAGCATCTTGCCTCTGAAAAGCCAGTATCTTCTAGCATATGCTGAATTTCTTTTGGTGTGCTTAATGTCTAAGTTGGAAAAGAAAAATGGAGTCTGGCATCCACACTTGAGAAGATGGTGACCTCTAATGGAAAGTATTTATGGCGTTTTGGCTGTACTGATCTTCTAATCACAACAGGTCTTAAGATAGCTACTGGATGCAGTCCTGAGGGATGTGCTCTTGGGCAATCCTGCTTTAGCAGTGGAGTTGGACTAGCTGATCTCTAGAGGTCCCTTCCCACCCTGACAATTCTGTGATTCCCTGATACTATTTGATTCCTTTAGGGCAGTCTACCGTAATACTTTCTTAAAATGGTGTTCTGTGGCATTCTGAAGATACGCTATTTCGTAGCTAGGAGAGAATATTTCTTGCTTCTGTGTAAATAAATTCTTAGAATGCAGGATTCTCAAGTGCTTTCACCTCAAAGGACTAATTGAGCCATGATGTGCATTATGTGTTGTATATAAGCATGGTTGTTTTGGATGCTCAGTCACTCTCCAGTATTGGTATCTACCTAAAACTCACAGATGTCTGCTATATTAAAAGTTAACATTTTATTTTCTTTATCATAAGGGGACTCAAGTTTCCCCAGATGTATGAGTAAATTAAACACAGTCCATGGTTCTGCTGGAGTTTTTTGTTTTGTTGTTTTCTGTATAGTAAGTGCATGTTGGTTTCTGTGTATGGTATTTTGTAATAGTTCTAGCAAAACAAGAGGCTAACAGTACCATGAGTTGCGGGAAATATCTGGAGCTCTTGACTAAATTATTTAGGGTAAGGACCACGTGTTACTTCTTTTTAGTGCTGAGGAGTTGCTGGGAAATATTAGGAGTAAACTAAACTGGAAAAATATGGACCTTAGTGATTTGTGGTTCCTTCTAATGTTCAGCTTCAGATGTGCAGGCATTGCTTTTGTCAGATGAATGCTGTCGGATTTCTGCTGCTATGTAATTCACCTGCATCAAGATTAAGAAACCATTTTTTATTAAATAAGCTTGGAAACAAGATAAATGTATTTTGCTTTTGTGTAGCGCGTATTGGATATCTGTTTTTCTGATGAGCGTTTAAAATGTTTTCTAGTACAATTGGGAGGAATGCATTATCTCTCATATAAAAGCAGTACAGCGCTGAAATAGTCCTCCTTAATTTTGGTCAGAATGAACAAAAGTGTCTGTGTTTATTCCTGCCTAATGCATCACAAATCTGCTGACATGCTAACCTTGGAGTCTTGGCTGGCGGTAATCAGGCCTGTGCACCGGCAGGAAAGATGTACCTAATGCACTCCATCAGTGCAGTTTGCATATGGAAGTTCTCACAGGGGAGCTGCCCTGTGCCAGCTGAGGGTTACCTGCCCACTGCAGTTATTGTATGTAATTATCGAACCAATCTGTTCAGCCCAGCAGGGTTTAGATGGTAATCATGAAGCAACACTTTGGAAAGGAACGATGTAATGCACTCTCCTCTTCTCTCATGAGCTATGTGAAGTTGTGGCCACTTTTAAAGCTGTGTTAGTAAAGCTCTAGTCTCACACAATTGAAAAAAATTTAAAAAGGGAAAGGTAAACTCTTCCAGTGTTCATCAAAGTTATCATCTGTGTCTGGTACAGATACAGGTCAGCTCATCCTTTGCGAAAATCACGTGGCTTTAAAAAAACACCACACTTTCTGTATCCACCTTGAGAATACTTTGCAATAGTAATATTAACTGTAACACAGATAATAACATTTCTATCCATTTAGAGGTTTTAAGATAATCTAGCTTGAATGGAGTTCAGATTTCCCAGGTACTCCTCTTCGGAACAGAACCCATAGTTGCTGTTAGAAAAAAATAATAACGTACTGTCAGTGGGTGTTAGCTACTTTTAAGCTGTGCAAAGAAAGCCTTAAGAAGCAAGGATCTTGAATTTAATGAAGTGTAATTGCTTTTTAAAAAGCAATTAACATCAACTTTGGGTAAAATGTTTTTCTGTGTTAAGATTTTTCAGATTGCTCCTTTTGTAACAGTTATTCAATGTAAATAAAAAAATAGGGTTTGATCATAAAAACTTCTGTTTTCATACATTAAAATTTCAACTTCTATCATGATCTGCGGATAGGGGAACTGAACTTTTACATTGTCTATCGCCTAGTATTCTTGCATTAATATATGAATAAATTTTCTCTACAACTGGGGATGTCTTGTAATGTGCGAAGAAATAATTTGTTGAATTGGGTGATATCTTGTGAGGATATTTTCTACTTTGTGTGGTCTTTTCTGCTCTTGAGTTTAGTTGACACTTCTTCTTTTTTCTCCAGAAAAAAGGAAAGGCAGCAGCTGCCACCAGTGAGAGCACTGAAGCAGAAATGGAAGGTACAGGAAGTCCAGAAAAAAAGAAACGTACTACTTCTAGTAAGTCCGAAGATAGTTGTCCCAGTTTCATGTATTGGTGTGGTGGGTTAACCCTGGCTAAGGGCCACACTCCCACCCAGTGTCTTGCTCCCCTCCTCAGTGGGACAGAGAGACAACAAGATGAGAAAACTCATGGATCAGTACAGAGATGGGGAGACTGCTTAGCACTTACTGTTGCAGGCAAAAGACTCAATTTAGAGAAAACTAATTTAATTTATTACTGATTAAAATAAATCTGGGTAGTGACACAAATGAACGTTAGGCCAACATTTTCCCTTCCTCTTCTCCCAAGCTCAACTTCCTTACTTCTAGATTCCTCTACCGAACTTCTTGAGTGGTGCAGGATGTTGGAGTGGAAGTGTGTTGTGGTCAGTACATGCCATTTGCCTTCTGCTGCTCCTTCCTCTTCCTGTTTCCCCTGCTCCAGTATGGGCTCTCTCTCTTGGGCTGCAGTCCTTCAGGGAAATAAGCATGCTCTAGTTCCTTCACGAAGTACCAGTCTGATTCAACATGGCCTTGCCCGTGCGTTGCAGGGGATATTTGTTCCATCCTGGGTCCTCCATGAGCTATGGCAAATAGCTGCTCTGGTGCTGTGGAGCACCACCTCCTCCTCTGACCTTGGTGCTCCCTCTGCTGTTTTTTGACTCTCCTTTCTGTACCTGACCTGTCCAGTGGTTTTTGCCTAGTCTTAAATGTTTTCATAAAGTGCAACGAACAAGTTGGGCTCAACTTTGACCTATGGTGGGTTTGGTTTGGATCCATCTGGAATGGGCAGTCAGGCACAGGACATCACCTGGCCTCTTCCCAAAGAGGCCACCTCTGTAGCTGACCCCAGCTTACCAGAACCCTGCTACATATACCCAATACCATCTGTTCACCTTTAGCAGTTCAAGTGCTTTTTAACTTCTGTGATTTCTTTTTAGATTAAGTCTAGTAAATTCAAACATTTAAACTTTAAGGAAGGTATACTGTCCATTTCTATGCTGCCTAAAACTGGTAGAAATGCTGGGTGATAAAAATTAGTGGTCGTACCCTCTTCTTTTGCCATCATTTATTCTCTCCTCCATTCTCACTTTTGTCCTCTCGTATTGTCCAATTTGCTGGCAGAATATGCTGACTCCTCAGGGTTTCTTCATCACCGTGTGTTAAAGCCAGGGACTAACAGCAGCAGCTTCCAAAACTGAGTGTATTTAAAGTTGAGGAAGGGATCAACTATAAGGACAGAAAATGCTGACGCTACATTTCAGATAATTTGGCATAGTTTCAGTGTTGTCTGGAAAAAGTCATGGACAGATAGATAAAGTAGGATTGCTTTAAGTCCAAGATCAGAAATGTTCAGTAGATCTGTATAGGGTAAGTTTATTGGTGAGCATCCAGTCAAACTGTTTTCTGGATCTAACCTCCAAACTCCTTCATATGAACTGAATTCAAGTAATTGAAAGATATTTTTCCTAAAGAATTTTTGATTTAGACTTTTAAGTGAAAGACCCAGATGTTGTCCATGGTCAAGTAGTCTGAAAATAATAAAACAGTAGCACTGGAGTCTACTCTAAAACAAATCCTCTTGTTTAAAAAAAAGTTTGATGAAAGAGAATGGCAAGATGGGAAAATGTAACATTGCAAACACTGTAATATTACTGGTAAGCTATGGATTTATCCTAGTACATTTACTCAAAACAGTATGGTATGAATAGCATAAATAGCAGTAATTAAGCTAATGTTTGTAGAATCATAAAATGGTTTGGGTTGGAAGGGGCCTTAAAGATCGTCTAGTCCCAGCCCCTGTGCTGGGGACAGGAAGGGACACCTCCCACTAGACCAGGTTGCCCAAACCCCATCCAGCCTGGTCTTGAACACCTCCAGGGAGGAGACATCCACAAATTCCCTGGGAAACTTGTTTCAATGTCTCACCACCTTCACAGTAAAGAATTTCTTCCCGAACCTCCCCTCTTACAGTTTGAAGCTATTACCTTTCATCCTATCACTACATGCTCTTGTAAAAAGTCCTGCTCCAGCTTTCTTGTAGGCCCCAAATGTTATCCCAGAAGGTGACACTGCTCTGTTCTTTTTCAGCTGTTCACGTTATAAAAATCTGATCATTAAGATCAGTGATTATTTCTCTTACTTGAATGCCTTTTGGATTGTTGACTTCAATTTATTATGAATTTTCTTGTCTGGTAGCAGCTGAAAAAGTGTTAATTAGATTATACTTTCTTTCAAGGAAATAAAATTATCTGATATGATACTGATGTTTATTCATAGTTTTTGCATTTTAGATTTTATTTAAGACCTTCTAACAAAATATTTAATACAGCTGAGTATTTTTTGGTTGTGATTTGATACACGTGAGCAGAATATATTTTCATTTTGTAATATATACTTCATATTTTCTTTCCTGGGATTGTAGATTGAAATTCTCATATATAGAGGTAAAAAAGGAACTTGAGGCATCGTGATCCCAGTGGTAGCATCAGCCTAAGTAAAGCTGTTTGGGAGGCTATATATATTTTCAGCGTCTGGTGGTTAAAACGAGTGGTAGACATAAGCTTAAATTTAAACCTCCTCTTGCTGAATCAACAGAGTTACAGGTGAAATGCTTCTAATTTCACTTCTTTATCCTACTCAATTTAATGAATACCAAGTGAGGGTAGTATATCAAACAATCTCAGGTGAAAAGTGATACATGTACTTACTCATTTTGTTGTCTCCAAATTTGGAATTAAGAACTTTACCACCTATTACATGATTCATAAATCTGTTTTGAAGGAAAGGGCACCTGTTTCATAATCTTATGATTTTGGTACTTTTGAAAAATTGAAAATAGCTGATTATTATGGAAATTCTTAAAACTATTTCCAAATCTGACTAATTTTGTGTTACCATGGATATGTTTCTCCATTGTGTCTTGAGTCCTGTGACTAAAAAAAAATATCCTGAAGTTTACTGTCCAGTAAAATGGATAATGTCTTTATATCTCTTGATTGTAGATACTGAAGTTTAGTCATACTGAAACATTTTAAAAGTTCTCAAAGTGCTATTTTATTGGTTTCTCAAAGGGATAAATAGTACCAGACAGGGGTTACTCTTCAGGTATTGAAACAACGTCTCGTGAGCATTTGCGGCAAGAAGATCCAAGCAGCCTTTTGCTATTCATCTCATCAGCGTTAACCCCATTTGATTGTGTAGTTTGGCTAATCCAGTCTAAAAAATGTCATCCCAAAAAGCTCCTGATGAGCTGTGCAGCAGTCTGAGTACACCAGGGTGCTCAGTGGCTAGAGGGACTTTGCTAGTAACCAAATCTGCTGCTGCTGAGGCTGGGGAGCCCCCAAGGCATGGCAGAGGAGGAGTAATGAATGGCACTAAGAAAGGATGGGAAGCTTAAAATTCTTGATTTTTTTGGGGTCTGCTCCTCCTGGTTGGTCCCAGTGTAAGAGTGGCCACTTCAGGTGAGTTCAGTAGAGGCCGTCTCTTGCGATTGCATTAGCCACCAGTGTTTCTGGAGCTGACAAGTAAGGTAAGAGTGGTAGACTCATCTTATTAAAAACAGAATGTCAGAAAGCGCACAAGAAACAAGCTGTGTTATGCTTCCAAAATAAGATGCACAGAAATTTGTGGAATTCTTAAATTGTGTTTTATTGAAATTAGCGTGTTAGCAGTTTCCTTTTTTTCGCCTGTGATAACTGGAACCCATATGCTTTCCTGAAAGCTGGAATTTTAAGAGGTTTCCTTTTTAAGGTAATATAGATGATGCTGAAGCATTATATTAGTCAATGTCTCTCCACCAGGATAAATGCTATCAGAAGAGATGATTACTATTTAAGTGAAAAGTGGTTGGTGGTTTTTTTTTCTTTTCCACACTGTTATAGCTCCATTTTCAGTATTATCTGCCTTTCATGTATCATAGTAAAATAGACAGGCTTATAAGTGATAATACTGTTAAAGCAGAATACCAGATTTTGTCTTACACTGTACGTACCCACCACTACTTCTGCAGGGGTGTACTGTATAATAAGCATATTAGTCCTATTAATATTTTTTATCAGTTTGTATGGAATAGGCAGCCACTATGGGGAACTTTGGTGAAAATGGCATACATGCTGGAAAAATAAGAGTTTCAGAATTTGTAGATAATCTGAGGTTCAAGGCTACCAATAGAGATAAAGATTCTACCCCTGACAGTTTTGTTTAGTCTTGGTGTTGATGAAGATTGGGTTATAGAAATACCGAATTTTTTTTAGAATAGAATTTTTTTACACCAGCCTTTTGTTTTGTTTTGTTTTTGTTTTTAAATTTGGAGTTTAGTAATTGGGACAGTATAGAGAGAAATACTAACGTACAATGGAAGTACTGTATTTATATATATATATTTCTATGTACTTTTTCTATAGTACGTTAGCTAGGGATAGGAGTTGTGCATGTTTGTATTGCTGGATTTAGCATGGTAAAGGCTTAATGGGTCTTTGGTTACTTTTGCAGTATAAATAAGGAACTATGTAAACAGCTCCAATATGGAAACAGTCATACTGATGGATTGGTTAGAAGGCGTTCCAAAATGGAGGTTTAATAGTATTTCTCAATTAATAGGTACTTAGCTTTATGTTTATTTACATTACATGGCTGTGCATAGATCAGTATCTGCATTTTTGTCTTAGATGTTGTTTTTTTTTCTGTAGTCAAGCAAGATTTATTACTTAGCATTAGATTAAATCTACACTTAGGCTTAGTTTTATATTTGGAGAATTACTGGCCTTGTCATCAAGCATTAGGGGAGAGCAAATCATATAGTATTTTTGAGCTTGTTTATGGTCCACTTGTTACTTACTCTTCCACGTGGAGCAGTAGCAAATCATATGATTTGCTCTCCCTTAATGTTTGATGGCGAGGCCAGTAATTCTCTAAATATAAAACTGAGCCACATTATAGGTGATTTCTACCTCTTAATTTTATACCTTAATAGAAACATTTTCAACACTGTATTGTACAATAGTTGTAATTGTCTGTTATTCATCTTTTCCTTCTTGTGGTACACTTCGTATTGGTGGTTACCTGTAACAGATTCCAGGAGTAAGCAAGTATAAGTCTTAAAACATTGTAATAGTCTCCGGTCACTGAAAGATCTGTCTCTTTCTGTATCTTTCTTTAATCTTTTCTTTCCTGTCTCAGGAATGTTGGAAGTTAAATGTGTGCGATTTAATGTCATCTCTTTTTTGAAGTTAGAAGTACGGGCTGCTATATTGTATCTAGAAATTATCAGGAAGATTCAGGTTTTTAGGGCAGAGAAATGCTGCTCTCAGTTGTCAAACTTGCTTTTGACCTGTCCCAAAACTGAGTGATCTTCAAAAACTATTAAATTAGAAGAGGTGTGGAAGGAGGTGATTTCTAAGTGTAAAGATCCTTAAATATTATGGGTAGGAAGGCTAAAATCAATTCCATATAAAGCAAATATATCTTTGGGGTTCTTCCTGAATGATGGTTTTCCACGACAACTTGCAGGTGACGTTGACTGAGAAGAACCTTGAACACCTGCCGCTTATAATAGTAAAGAGACAAAATTAATGTTCAAGATATAAAGTATGAGAGTGTTCCTGTTCACTCCTGTGTCTGTTTGGAACACAGTGTTCTACTTAGTCTTCTGTTATATTTTAAGCTTATTTCTGTATAATTTCTTCAGAACACCTATAGCACTTAAACACATTTAAAATGTAAACACATTTAAGTTCCTTTTTACACTTTATGGGACTTTCTTGTGTTTGCTGCAATTAAAAGATATTAAGTTGAAACAAAACAAAAAAACCTTCTTGAGGAAGATTTTCGATGAAGTAGGGTATTGTGTAATGACGTTACCTGTAGAACAAATCATTTAAGAATAAAAGTGATGTGAGCTTTTCTGTTCTTCTGTGAGCTGCAGATGTGTTGCAGCACACTGAACAAGTGTTGCAATTCTAACTCAGATACAAAATTTGTAAGTGAAAATTTTTTTCATGAAAGAAAAAGAAAAACCTTTTGCTTCAGTGACTCAGATTTTTACAGGGAACTAAGCTTTTTCAAGATTGCAAGTAATATATTTGAATTGAACTTTATTCCTCCTGGAAATTGCTCTGTGGTGGAGAGGAGGGCTATTTTTAAGTACATGCTGCATGTCATTGCTGATTTAAGTGTATATGTACAATTGTGGCTTGCAACGTCTTCAGTAAAACAATTTTTACAAATCAAAGTAAAACAGTTTCAGTTTTATCTGAAACAATTTAATAAAAAAAAAAATTGTAATAGAACACTCATAGATTTGATGTCATCTTTAGGAAATACACAGGCATAAAGTCATCAAATAATACGTTCTTGTGTCCTGATGGTTTTCTGTAATATCATACAGAAGAGTGTTGGCTGCATTTGTTAAAGGAAACAGAGGACCTCGAAGAATAGAGTGCCTAAAGCCAAACCCCATCCACAACTCTACAAATTTTCTTTCTTCTGTCTCATCCCCACCCAGTGATCATATGTTTCCTGGAATTCCAGTCCACAATTTGGAATTTTTTTAGAGAAAAGAACTGCAGAAAGAAGAGAACAAGCCAACTAACCCAAACTACTTGTCCTTGCAGTTGCTTCAACATGATAGCTTGTATGCAAAGTTCTTGGTTGAGAGGTGTTACACTACAAGGTTTTATCAACTATGCGGGATTCCGTGGCAGAGTTGGGAGAGGGCTTCTCAGAGGATGACGTGCTCTTCCTTATTTCATCTTCTCAGCAGAAAAGTAGCTCTTTGGCATATATTCAAACTGCCCAAGCTGACTGGAGAATGGTAGACAACTGTGATGTTTAACTGTCATTAAGTGTTGCACAGCCTGCCTTCACCCACCATTTGCTGTTTGTGGCTGGAGTCTTTCAGCATCCAACACTGGTTTGTTGCCTTATTCCTTCTGTATGTAAAAAGCAATTGTAAGGATTCCATTTTCTTGTTTTCTTTTTTTTTCAGTTTGATGAAACTGAAAGGCATCTACAGATGCCTTTTAAGGGGCAGTTGAAGGGGGGAAAAAAAGACTTGAGAGTCATCCATCAAAATGACTTTGATATTTGATGTGATCAATGACAAAAGTGATACTGGGGTCAGTGGAAGAATTTTGGAGAACCCACAGTTCTAAACTTGTTTCCTTTGGAAATTATAAGTCCACAATTAGCTATTAAATTAGTAACAGAACCTATAGTTGGAGTAGTTCATTGCTCTAAGGTCTGATATAGTGGCATATGTAAGATCGTACCTAGTTGACTATGGATGGTTGTGTTAGGTCAGTGACCCTCATTCCTACTTCATCACTTCTCAGCTTAACTGTGGCAATTCAGAATGTGTGGCTTGAAGTTGCCATTATTGAAGAAATGTCAGCTCTGTCATAAGGCTGCTGTGGTGCACTGGGTCTACAGAAATGATGTAGTCTCCATCTCTGTGGAGACTAGTCTGAGAGCTCCAGAAACCACTTGAGAACTCTCCACTACATGGTCCACCACTCCAGATTTATTGACCTTTGTTTCTCAAAATGGTAAACATATAGCAAAGTGTGCGTGGTGGGGTGGGGTTATGCACACACATGATATTATTTTTAAGAAAGGAGACCTTGCTATGTGTGATTAATGTACTTGACTGCACATGCTTTCTTTTGAAGACAAAAGATGTTAGCTGTGGTGTTTAATGATGATTACTACAAGTCTAGTTGAAGAGCTTGCATAGACTAGAATTGCTGAACTCTTTGGAAATCATACAGACTGGCACGTGCTCAGTCTTTGTCAGGTGTAAATTCAGCATAAGCAAGCGATGCAGTTGCTGCCCTCCAGCATGCCTGCTGCTAGATAATCTTTACTTACCTGATGTTTGCCTAGAATCTAAAATCTGTTTGCAGGTCTGTTTTCCAATATTCCAGCCTATGATGTAACCTAGAAGTCACCATTAATACCTGAATCATACCTGATTTCACCTACTCAGTAGCTGTATTTTCACGCTCAGAATATCTCACTGTCCTCATTCCCATCAAAGCAGGCCATTAAGTGGGAAATCTGGGACTCTAGTGTCTGCTTATTTTAACCAAAGGAACCTTTGTCATTTTATAGAAACTGTCATTTTTTGACTCAAGTACAGTTTTATTTCTCTTACTTAGAAGACGTGTGCGTTTCTAAAACGGTGCAGGTAGAAATGGAAAACAAGGTGGGAAGGGACATGAAGAGGTGATCTGCCCCATACACCAGCCTAGGCACAGGCTTGTCTATCTACATCGGTTCATCTTGATACATGCCAATATTCTCTTTTAAAACCTCTATGATTAAGATTCTAAAACAACCCTGGTCAACACCACTTACAATGCTTAGCTATCCTTACTTCTAAAAAGGATTTGATAAGGCAGAGTATTTTCTTTTGATATTTTTACTACCTAATATAAACTTCCCTTAAGTTTATTCATTGTCCTGTGGACATGAAAATTGCTCTCATGTTACACAGCAACCTTTTCAACATTTGATGAGTACAAAAGGGTGCACCATCACATCTCTTCTATTTTTTTTTTTTTTTTTTTATTTTTTTATTTTTTCTGTTTTTCTCAGGACTTTCTTGAAGGATAGAATCCAAAACTATACACAGTACTGTTCTGGGTTTCTTTTGTGAAGTTGCTTTGTAATAGTGTTTACATGGAGAGAATCGGATATCACAGTCAACTTGTCTGATAATTCCTCTAGAGCCTGTGGGACTTTTATGCCTCTGCTGAACTTTGTTCCAGTCTCAAAACAAGCTGTGTAGTGACACCATCTGGTTTATTTTTGCCTATATAACTCTTCCTCATTTAAATTGCTGTTTCAACCTAATTCAGTTTAATCTGCTTTATAAAAACCCTCTCCTTTGCTTGTAATAGCTTTGTTTGTGTCCCCATTTGGTGCTGCCCACACAGGACTTCTGATTTCAGAAACAGGACTGGCATTTCTGCCGGTAGAGAAGTTTGTGGGGAGGAGGCAATGTATGTTATCAGGCCAACTGATTTTGAAAATGCAGACAAGCTTTTCGGTACAGAAGATCTTCAGTTCTGAAATACAGACAAACTTTGAAACTAAATGTGGGTTGAGAGCAGTCATTCTGAGTTGAACATAGTTAACTCAATCAGGTAGTTTAAGAGAATATTTCTGCTGGTTAAGTTTGAAATTATGAGTAAAAGAACCATGACAAAGATATATTTTTTTCCTTTTTGTTATGATTAACTTCAAGATTCTCCATGATCATGCAGAACTCATTAATGCAATAAAGATAAAGGAAAAATTGGAGACAGTGTAGCTCTATTCTCCTGTTTGGCCAACTAGAAATTGGTGAGCTCTTACTGAATTAGACATTAGTAACCTTCAGCTGCTTGTACAGTTTGTGACAACCATGAAATGCTACATTCCTGAAATACAAACATGAAAATCTGATTACTCGTTTATTTTTTCTCTCTAAACAAGCACCTGTGGTATTTCTCTACCTGAGGTCATCATTTTCATATTGACAGTCTTTTCTGATAATAGAATGAGAATTTTGACCTGTCTTTGCAGCATTTGATTGTGCTGTCTAGGACTGGATGAGAAGAAAAATCACAGTCAAAAACGTTGAAGGTTAATGAAAGGGAAACAGATCAGTTTATTGTTTTCTCTCGAAGAGAAAACTTTGGTCATTCTCTGCATTCTGTTGCAACACAAAGATTCCAGGGAAGGATTTTGGAAAGCATAGAGGAAAACCAGTTCGGTTCATGCAGCTGATGGGATAACTTGGCCCATGTACCACTAAGACCGCTCAGTTTGCGAACTCAGAAGATGTGTCTGTTGCTAGAATTCACAATTACACTAGCTGAAATAGTCTGTGGCTTTGAAAAGTATAACCTAATTCTTGCAGATAAACCAGAATTTAGCTGAGAAAAGGAATGATTTACAGAGTTAAGTTACTGCTTCAGTTTATGATTCCTGCTCGTATAACTTTTAGCTACTGCTTCCTGTAAGGGTACCAGGAGAGATTTGATTTTTCCAGAGCAGTTGGGGAGGTGGTGGTGGTTTGCCAGAACAGATCTTTCATTGATAAAGCTGCTTTGCACTGTAAGAGACTATCACCAGAGCTGTCCATTGTTTGGTGTTCTTTTCAAAGTGATTTATTAATTAAAGGTGTATTACCTGACAAAATCTATTTGTAGTTTTATGTTGAAAGCAGCAAGTGCTAGTGAACAAAAAGGGAACAAGAATATTTGTTCCTTCTCCATTTCATTTTCAAGAATGGAAAAATTCTTCAAAGTTAATTTGGCCGTTTTTAATTTCAACACAACATTTTAAGAGCAAATTAAGTTATGCAAAATTAAACAAGTATCAAAGCAAAATTGCTTAAATAGTTTATTGTTTTTCTTGATGGGGTTTTGGGTTTGGGTAGACTTTAAGAGAATTTTGGTTTGTTTTGCACTGTTCTCTGCTTCCTTCCTTTCCCCCAGATTTACTCATTGGGCTTGAGCAATCAGTGACTCACACTGCTCAAAGGCTCTTGCCTTATGCAAGCAGCTTCATTCTTAAGGACTTAAATGAAACTCAACTTTTTCTTTGTCAGTAATGCAGATGACGAAGTTGACAGGAACAGTAGAGTTTTATATAGTTTTTCAAGCAGGAACTTAAATACTAAAGTTGTTGATGCCCCATCCCTGGATGTGTTTAAGGCCAGGTTGGATGGGGCTTTGAGCAACCTGCTCTAGGGAGAGGTGTCCCTGCCCATGGCAGGAGGGTTGGAACTTGATGATCTTTAAGGTCCCTTCCAACTCTAACCATTCTATGATTCTATACTTAGGGATACTGAGTTCAAGGAGGAAGTCAGGATTAAAACCAAAAACCAAATACCACGATTAGGAGATAAAAAAAAACATTTCAAAAATGCAGTAACAATGAAAATAGTATTAATTTTTATTACGTGTAATATTTTTTCTCAAAGTGACTACAGTTGAATGTGATTGATGCAAATGAATTGCGGTGGGGTCTTTTACTCTTTTCCCTGCTAGTGAGCAGGAGAGAATCAAAGTGCCGGGAGTTTTTTATTACTGTGTTTAAGGATGGTCTCCTTGAACAACCTGCCTGCCAAATTTGTTAGGCATCTTATTTAGATGGCGTTGTTCGTTACCTTTGTTAATAAAATATTGTCAAATAATAGCTTGAAATGTGTCGGTCAAGTGCAGGGACAGCTGAGCTGATTTAACAGCTCAACACTGCCAAACAAAAATCTTCCTCATTCCTGCCTTTGTGCTTTCTGCCTCCCTTTGTATAAACTCCGTTCAGAGCACTCAAAGGCGCTGCAATGCACTGAACTATGAATGTACTAGACCAAAAAAAATGGTTTTTGCCAGCTTACGGAACTGGATCAGCTGAGCACAAGGTCCAAAGAGCACCAAAAATGGCTTAATACTGAGAGGCATCATAGAACTGAAAGTTGTTGCATGGGGAGGAAAGAGGGAGTTAGGATTTGGAGAAGATCTTCATCTTTTGGAGGTGGGCTATTACATTGGCTCGACTCTGTGTAATGCTGCTGTCTGAGAAGTGGAGTTGTACATTGTATTTTTCAGGAGAAAACTGGCACCCAGAAACTGTGGTAAATTCTGAGTTCGTGTTATATGTCCTCTGTCTCCCCACTCAAAACTAAATGAATGAGTTGAGTTGATCTGTCCTCTTAAAGATTACATATATTTTCTCTCCTATGAGGATAGGCTGAGAGAGCTTGGACTGTTCAGCCGGGAGAAGGCTCCAGGGAGACCTGATAGCAGCCTTCCAGTATCTGAAGGGAGCCTACGGGAGAGCTGGAGAGGGACTCTTTGTCAGGAAGTCTAGTGACAGGACGAGGGGTAATGGTTTTAAATTGGAAGAGGGGAGATTTAGATTAGATATTAGGAAGAAGTTCTTTACTGTGAAGGTGGTGAGGCACTGGAACAGGTTGCCCAGGGAAGTTGTGGATGCCCCATCCCTGGAAGTGTTTAAGGCCAGGCTGGATGGGGCTTTGAGCAACCTGCTCTAGGGAGAGGTGTCCCTGGCCATGGCAGGGGGGGTGGAACTTTATGATCTTTAAGGTACCTTCCAACTCTAACCATTTTATGATTCTATGATTCTTGTGATCCATTTCTGTTATTTCATTTTATGTGAAATAACATTCTTGTCCTTTTTCTTTTTTTTGTTTGTATTGCAGATGCAGTAGCTACCAGAACCCGGGCGATGACCTCACCAAAGTCCAAGAAAAGCACAGCAACCAGAGCAACCAGAAAGAGAGTCCAAAAGTAAATAATAGATGGAGCAACAAATTAGCTTGCTCTTCAGCTCATCTCTGGGGCTTTTTCAGTTACTGTAGCACTGGAATATTCTTCTTTCCTTTTAAAATGATGAATCCTGTAAAAACGTGAACTGTTTTTTGTACCCTTTTTTGAAGAATAAGTGTTTTATTGAAATATTAGCATAACTTATGTATACTTTAATACCAATGCAAAATTTTGCCAACTTTGAAGTGTGAATGCATTTTTATTCTTTATATACAAAAATTCATGTCTAGAAGGCAGACTAAAATTATTTTTTTCTGCTTTGTAACGTAGAAATAAAGCCTTACTTAGTTTTGTTCTGGGTACTTTCTAAGGAACAGCAGTGTTGCATCTAATTTCTTCTGAGTAAAATCTTATTGGAGGTCACTTAGATGTACACTGAGATAAAGTCTGAAATATTAGAGACATCTTTTAAGTATTTCTCAAGTGTTTCGATTTGAAAAAAAGAGACCTTAAGGCAAAATTCTCATCCTTCCGTTCCAGTTTGCAATGAAATGTGTTTAAACACTTCTTTAGAGGACAGGTAGAAAATTTTAAGTGGTTTGTTTTGGTTTTTTGGTGTTGTTTTTTTTTCTTCTTTTTTGCATTGTATTTGTGTTTGTATGATTTTTTCCAATTCCTCTGGAAAGGAAGAGACCAGAATTTCAGACACTGGGCCCAGGGCAAAGAAAAGAACCAACCAAAAAATCAATGCCCATTCTCAACCCCACCACCTCCATTCTCCCTGTCAGGCTTTCTTTTTATATTACTGAAAAAGCTAGAAAAGTTATAATTATGAACAACTGTAAAGTATCTCACTCCAGTGAAAGCTTGACTCGTGTGCTTTTCTTTCATAACAAAATAACTTTTTTTTAATAGTTAAGAAGTGTGTAACATTTCTTAAAAGTACTTCCTTGCTTGGCTCTGAGTCTTCACTTCAGAGTTGCAGGTCAAAAAATGCAATGTTTCGTTTCAGTGTGAAATACCACTACTTTTCCTTTGTGTACTGCAAAAACCTATATAATGAACATCATTCTTATCAGGAAAACTGCTTTATGAAGGTTGGCAAACCAAAAGGAATCTCTGTGAGCCAGTGGGTAGTGCATTTGTGTGGATGTCCGGTGCTCTGCTTGCTTGTGTAATGTCTGAGTAGATGCTCACTGAAATAAGTATGTTGTAGTATAAAATGTTGAATGAATGATTGAGTTATGTTTTGAAAACAGGGAAATACTTTGTTTTGAAATAAAACTGGAATAACATATTTAGAAGATCTGTTGCCTTCTTGTTTCTATTCTGCCTGCTTTACAGACTCATTTTCCTGGGTATTAGCAAAGTGTGGCTGATGACTTTAAGCACGGCATTCTCTTTGTTTCAGATGTAAAAATAGGACTGCTAGAGCCTCTCTCATATTTAAAGCTTCTCAAATCAGACTATCATTTTAATGACTTCATTTAATCATTTTGTTCAAAAAGTGCGTTACGCTATTCTGAAGAACTACTGTCAGGAAAGAATATTGTGCGCTCTGGCTTGTCTTGCACACTCAGTGTCATTCTTTTGTACTTTAGTTGTTTGACATTTTAATTTTTTTAGTAACTTATTTACTAGTAAATTTCCTTTCTTTACTTTCCAAGTTTTTTTCCAAGTTTTCAGGGAGCGTGTTTTCCTCTGACACTACCAAAACCAGCCACAGACATTTCCATATATTTGAAAATAATGTTTTGATGAGCCACTGCTACCTCCTCCCACCCCAAAAATGTCTTGGAAAAAGTCTGTACTGGCCGTGAAGAAAAAGGACACTTTCTGTTCTAGATGAATGTCATATCAGGGCTTGTCTCTGCTCACAAAAGACTGTGCAAAACTAGAGTCTTCACAGAAAAGAATGTTCCTGGCTCCCTGTAAACTGCGATGGTGTACGGAGCGTGGGCCGGTCAGGATGGGCCAGGTGGAGGGCTGTGGTAACCCCCGCAGTGCTCCATATGCATTGCAGACAGTCTCTGCTTGCACACGTGTGTTTTTGCTGTTGTGCAAAAGAGCGATGGGGAAATATGCCGCTTTAGAAGAGGCAGAGGGTGCAGCAGGATTTTGTTGACATCCCCATTTGAAAGTAAAGCCCCTAACACAAAAGAAGCGAGCTGCCTTTAGACTGCATTTACTGCTCTTGATGACTCCAGTTGTGTGTAAATATTAGAAAACAGCAGGGTCCTGCATTCCAAGAATCACTTGAGCAGTGCCATGAAGACAAGTGTCCTTACTGGTATTGTAGTCATACTCCCAAGCTCTCCTGCTGTTTCTAATCTGTGCGCACAGCCGTGAAAAAACTGGACTGACATTTACAGGCACAGCAGGGAGACACTTGAGTAGGGAATGTTAAAGACTCCGCTACCTATGTTTCAAAGTGGCCACCATACATGATAAATCTTCACAGGAGAACTAGTCGGCACTTCAGCTGATGGTGTAATGAGGATATTGATAATGAAGCACAGAATGCTTCTTTTAGTGCTGGAACATTTTGCAGACAGAGTGTTTGTATTTTTTTTTCCCCCTAATCTAAAATATCTGGAGGGAGAATCAAATTCAGGATGGGTATGAGATATTTTTTAGATGATGCAGATTTGATAATTTTTACAGGAGTATTTCTCAATAAGTTCGTATAAAATAATAACCTGATTCGTGATGTCTGTTGCAAAAAGCATTAGGAAGGGGGTCAGTTGCTTTCCTGAGTAGTTTGACAGACTTTACTCACTGTTTTGTCCCAGTGAGCTGCCAGATTTGGGATGCCATAATACCAGTAATGCAATTAGGTTTTCTGCACGTTGTCTGGTTGACTTCTCAGTTAAGAGTTTCTTTCCCTTTGGGAATAAGACTAGACAGACTGTCATTTGCTATTACTAATTCTGCTTAGCATTATCACTGGAGCTTTTTTGTAATTAGCTATCTTAGTTGGCTCTTAAATTTTAATAGCCAATTGAAGCTACATTTTAGCCAAGTTCCATATCTAAATTGCATTCAGTCCATTAACAAAGTTGGTTAAAAGGCTATTAAAACAAAAGCCAATATATGGTGGTTAGCACTTACATGTTTGCAGCAGTAGCAGTACCAGCCTCCAATGAATATTCCCAAGAAATGGCACTTCCTTTTAGCAAAGGAAGTGCAGAAAGAATGACCAAAGTTTGCTTTGGCAAGAAAGGCAGATTATGCAGAAAGAAATAAAATTGAAGTGTGTCTTTTCTGGAAGAAGGTGGGAGAGAGTCGGGGGAGGGGGATGCAGAAGGGGGCAATTAATGGTTCTGCTCAGATTTGACAGGTTCTGGAAAAGCCAAATAAACAAAGTGATGTTTTTCTCAATTTCAGCTGATCAAAATTATTAGCAAAACCATCTGAAGCACCTTCTGGTGGAATTGTCATCTTGCTGAGTTTAGTTTGTAAAACATCCTGCCAGACATTAAAAAAACTGTAAGCATGCCAGCACATCGGCTCAGAGCACCGCTTCTCTAATTGATAGACCCTATAATTTTCTTTTTTTACTGAAGACCGTGGCTGGATACCTCAGCCTCCCAAGTAATTTAACGTAGCACCAGCCTGAATTTTTTACCCCTAGTAGCACTTGTTTAAATTAGATTTTTCTCCTTTTTCCTTTCTTAAGGTGTAGACAGGAAATTAACAGCCTTTGGATCATCCTGTGACAAATAATGGCTTTTTCAGACTTTACTGCTTTTAAAAAATAATATCTTTACTGGCGTGAAAACGTCAGACATTAGTGCTGCTACAGTTTTAATGGAGAGTCTACCAGTTGCTGATGAGATGTTTCAAGGATGGTTTGCAGTGCCCTGTCTGGGTGATGATGGAGAAGTATCAGTAGCTTCATTGTCAGAGGTGCGAGGCAAACCCCAGTTTATGTCCGAATAACCAATATAGACCTGCTTTTACCAGCATACGTGGTGGGACATCTAAAGTAGAGTTTCCATAGTGCATAGTTGCAATTGTTAAACAAGACACAGAGCTGGTGTTCGCTGAGCACTAGTTGGATCCCATCGTTTGTAGCTGCACTGCAACATCAGACTGACTGGAAAAGCTCTGTGACCCTAAGTGCCAGTTGCGTCACCGTCCCTGCTGTTTTGGAGGTGCTGGGCTCTTTGCAATGATGCAGTGCTCAAGTGCAGAAGGAATCTCTTTTTATCTGAGGATTGATGTTCATGGTGTCCTTTCCCATAGGCGGGAGGGAAGCAGGTGGGGGAGATCAACAACTTTGGCAGTTTCTGGAGTCCTAATTAGGATCTCATGGATAGCTTTGTGCAGGAGCAGGCTAACTCACATGCATTTCAGTTTTCTTCCCTGATATTTTCAAGATTGAGCAGCTGAAGACTTAGAAAGGTGATTCCATGAATTCTTTGCTTCATTTTAGGCCTTCTTTATCTCTGCAGATTATACCTCAGAGGCTACAGTTTGATTTTTTTTTTTTATTTTTTTTCCCCTTTTCTCCTGAAGGGATATATAGAAATGGGAATATACTGTTTCTGTGAACTGAGTTTTGCCTGGATGCAGAGTAAGCCAGACAGCTGAGAGAAAAATGCTGCAGACTAGTTTTCTGTACACTGACGTGCCATGCTTTTAAACATGAACTCACCAGCAACATTGCACTTGTGTTTCTTTCTAGTGGTCTGTGTTTCATTTTATCTCAGCCAAAACTGGTCTTTTTTTTCAGACTGGAGCATATCCTGCCCACATAGGCTTCCATCCCAGATTTTAACACCCTTGCATTTAGGTCTATTACATACAAACACCTGAAGCGTTTTCCAGTGGATCTCAAGTTCCACGACTGCCTAAGCTGCTGACAAGTGGATCCTGACAGCTTCTTCTTCGCCAACATGAATGCTGCAACAAGCCAAAATCGAGGTTTTCCTTTTTCTCAGGATACCCCGAAGGGTAAAAGAGTTGTGGAGGAACTGTCATTTGATGGGAGAAAGATTGCCTCCTATATTTCTACCCCTTGTCTTGGAGGGTCAGCCTTCCAACCCTGCGGACCTTAGCTGCTGTGATGGGTTTCTCAGAAGTATCGTTGAAAGAAAAGCGATGAGAACACAATGAGACAGCTGTGAAGTGGAGTAGAAGTAAAAAGAAAATATATATTTTTATGAACTTTCCTGAACTAATTCCTTTTGCCAGACCACCTCAGACAGGAAGAAGCTGGCACAGTGGCAATCTGCATCTGCAGCTTCTGGGAGAAGAGACATTCTTTCTTGCCAAATGGAGTAAAAAAACCTAGAAAATTAAGGATTAATATGTTCATTTATACAGAAGCAGCAAGAACACAATAACATGAAATACAACCAAGGAGGATGCATTTAGAAGACAAAAGAGCCCTGGAAGGGAAGGTACTTAGCTTTGTTCAGAATGCAAACTATAACATGCAGTTCTGGGAATTGGCGAATTGCACAGCTGAATGTTAAAAGAAATTACTTCATACCACAAGAAATACACGATCTGTGCCTTGAAAACCTGAAGGTACTTTCCTTTCCCTGTCTGCCAGGAGAGGAGTGCAACACTGGATCTACTTGAAAGTAAGTAGCCCTCCAGCTAATTTTGTCTATCTGCTGCTAAACCTGAACAAAAAACAGTTGTACTAATAAACTGAATTCCTTTCTGAAAACAGATATATCTATGAAAAATAAGAATGCCTTCATTCTTACATTCTTACTAATCTGTCATTATGGAGCTGTTTCCTTTGGAATGGTGAGGGTGGGTCTGTGCTAGCAAATGTGCAATCCCTGACTCACTTCTAATAATGCTTGGCGATAGCCATAGCGGAAGGTCTACAGTAAACAGCACCATATTTAGAAGACAATATGGTGCTTTAAATATCTGGACACGGTCTAAGAACTAGTTCCTTCTGTCACTGACAGAGCTGATCATCAGCAATTTATATGCTTTGGGGTTTTTTTAATCAGTGTTGTCAAATCTGGAAGGAGGTGGAATTTCAAGCTCATCACTTACCCAGCTCAGGTGTCACTTGATATACCGCTTTAGAGTCTGGCAACATTTTTTGCCTTTGATATCTTCATACATCAGCTGGTACCATGTGTGTCAGCAAGCTATCTTGCTGATTGCTTGTTTCCTTTCCTCAAGTCAAACAATTAAGCAACAATTTTAAACAATTAAAACGATTTTGAAACTCATCGCCCATTTTCTGGTATAAGCTCAGCACAAGGTTTTCTCTAAATCTGACCAGAATACTTTCTTCTCTGTGAGGAAACCATCCTGGTTTGGATGTGAATTCCAGTTGTTTAGATGGAAAGCCTGACTTTCCTGAGGTGGCGGAGGCCAAAATACCATTTGAAGCCAGTAAGAGCTGTAGGTATTCAAATTTCTGAAAATCAGGTTTACGTTCCTCTAAAGATGTACCCCTTGCCTGGTGATATTTTCGTCTGTAGGACACTGCAGAATTATCCTTTGAGAGTAATGACAGAAGCAAAATTGCATGAGAGACCCTAATAAGGAATGAGTAATTCATAAGTGAAATTGCACACTGCAACACAATAGCTGTTAGGCTAACTCTGAGAACTTGTGCTTGAACTTGACATTCCTTGATTAACTAAGGGTACTGTGACTGAGGTAATGAGGAACTGCAGGAGTGAGAAACAAATGCATTGAAATGTGCATGTGTTTTTTGCTGCGTTCTTCACAGTTTTTGCTTGTTGGCTTTGTTTTAAGCTGTTTCAAGAGGTGGTTGTCTTCTTACCCATCTGCATAGCACCTGGTGTACTAGAATGTGAGCTGTTGAGTTCCTATGGTAAAATGACTTTTCTTTTATTAGTTACTTTGCTTACCTCATGTCAATATGCTTCTTCCTTCTGCCTTCCAAGGGAATTTTTTGGGCTATTCCAACAAGTAGTTTAGCTTTATTAGACTAATTATTTAGCCCCACTAGGAAAATTATTAACCTTATTGAAATTTACGTTACCCCGAGGAGCGTTGAAAATGAGTAGGGCACTGGCAGGCATTGGAGCAGGCCAGGGCACGACAGACAGTTGTGCTTCTAGCTGAAGAAATAGGATTGCTGTTCTGGACAGGGTCTCTGCTTCTTGCTGAGCATTGAAGAGGATGTGGGCAGTTCCTATAACAATGGTTGCCTTGCTGCTTCCTCTTCATCATATCTGCCTGGAAACAGCAACACAGCCACCCACCTTGGATCTTTCCTTCATCTGTCTCTTTCAATTCTATTCAATTTGATTTCTTCCCCATTTAAGTGCAGTCAGCATAAATTGCTGTTTGATGCACTGTTCTAATCAGTGTCATGTATGCAATGTTCAAAGCCCTGGGACTAGAAGTGTGAGTCCTGCACAGGTACTGGATCAGCTGGGTTTCACAGCTTGGCAACAGCTGTGTTATTACAGGGTGTCTTGAATGGCATACAAATAGTGGAGAAGGTTTTGCTCTCCATTGTCCCCTTATTTATCTCCTTTTAGTCCTCTCTCCCACTGTAGCATCTCCTCAGATCTTGACAGAATCTACAGACATTGGTTTTCCCTTTCCATCCCTTTTCCATCTGCTTCTCCCAAAAGACACATCTGAAGACTCATCAGAGAAGCCTATAGTTCACTGTATTTCCAGATCATGGTGTTGCTTTTCACAATCCTAGTAGTTCTTCTGAAAGACCATCCAACTGGGAATGAAAATATTGTACCAAAGAAATAATTTCTTCTGGAAAACAATTTTGTCCAGATGTATGATGTTCAAGGACCAGAATTTTCTTTTACTTCATAGGCATGATACTTTTCTACGTATATGTATTGTCGTGGTATGATTTCTTGGGAATGTTTGAGTTTCTTAGTGTATTAATGGTCTCCAAGGGAAAGACTGCATAGATTATAAACTCCAAATCATCCAATGAGTTCACAAGTATCTGGACTGGAAGATGGGCAAATATTTTTGTATATCATATCACATTCCACTGGAAGCTTATTTACTGTGGAAGTCTGCCTGAATGTATGGATGGCCCGTGTAGGTCAGCAACAAGGAATAGACAGTGTCCAACATCTTAAAACTGGAAGTTTTATTTTGAACTGCAAGACTTCCTTAAAGAAGTGCCAGGAGATACTATATGCCCAATGTTAGATCTATCTAGAACACCAGCAAAACAGGGATTCAGATCTCTGGGGGCAAAGGGTCTTGCATCATTTTCTGTCCTAAGAAACCTGTTCATAAAGTGGACAGTTTCTCTTTAACTGAGAAACAACCTTCATTAAATAGATTGTTCATAAAGAAAAAACCGAATGTCTACTAAGATGTTTCCGTTCGTTTGTTGTCTGTCACAACCTGAAGAAGACATCTTTGTCTGAGCTGGTAAATTTCAAACCCTGCCCTAATAGGTACCTTCCAGTTGTGGGCATGAACATACCTGCCATTGTATCACAAGCAGTGATGTGTTTCTAGTACAGAATCTGCTGGCAAGTTATTGAAGCCGTCAGCCCACAAGCACTATCAGACTTGCATACTGCTTACCTTATAGCAGAGTTTACAGGCATTGCATACAGTCACGTATGTTTGTACCAGCTATGATACAGATGTGGTCTGTTCTTCCCCAGTTTCTGTTGTCATCTCAATGTCTGAAGAAGATGTTCATCAAGAGAAAGGGAGGAAGCATCTGGTGGTTGGATGAGAAAAAGTGATTTCAGGATATCTGCTCCACAGATACCTGTCTCCAGGAAGCCACAGTCCTAACAATTCTGTGTAGGCTTGTGAATCATCACCTCTGGCTCAGGATTCTATTACTGTCACCAGCACTGGGGTAGAATGCAGTAGATAGTTTTTCAATCCTGTCATAAGTTCTTACAGGTCTTATTACAAGATCTGGATTTCTTGCTTTGTTTTTCTCTGGATGAATCAGTGAAATGTACATGATCATTGCTGAATTTTATGCATTGGATTTTTGTGGTAGATTAATCCTGCTGATTAATGAAATTCTATCAAATGTTGTAAGGCAGACTTTTCTAATGTTTGCAGTAGGAAAGTTGGAAAGAATTAGTGAATTTCTGAATGGAACACTTCCTTCCTCTCCAGAAACCTAGAGGGTTTTGTGGTCTTTGTGGAGTATCAGCCCAGTCTGAACACTGAAACCGGGTGGGGGAATAAAACTTCGATATATCTTTGATCATTCAGACTCTGAAGAAACTGAGGGCAAATCATTGCTGCTTCTTTCTGTTTTCAGAACAAGGTTTTTGGGAGCAGTGAAGTTCAGCAATAACTATTTTGGAAATTTAAATGGATCACTAAAACACATTCATCTTTTTGCTTCCTTCTCATCAAAGTATTTGATTACCATTTGATGGTTGGAGGACATCACAGTCAGAAACCCTTTGCCTCTCACTGTTGTATCCTCTGCAAAGAAGAAACTGAGTTCAAGACCTGCCCCAGAATTCATGCCTACTTTCTACCTCCTTTTGAGAGGTTGAGGGATGTTAAGAGTCATATATAGCTTACAGAGGGCATACACATAAGTGACACCAAATGGAATTGAACTATTTTTGAAATGTCTAAGAGTACCTCTGATGCAGAGCACAGTTCTTTTAAGAATTAGGGCATGCTATTCCTCTACAGTTCTTTGCTATGGCAAAAATGGACAAGTCAGTGGATTAATTATGTGAAACTTGTACTTGGGTTTGCTTCACATTAATGATGAGGATAACATGTGTAGAAATTTATTTTTATGTTCAGGACTTCTTACAGTTGGCCTGTTTTACCAAAGTTAAGATTCAGTCCATTCTCCGTCTGTCTTTTGTATCCTTATCAACAATTCTGACATTTTATTGATGAGATATAAGTATAAAAGGGAAGACTCTACAAGCTCGAACAGCTTTTTATTGAGGCTTTTTTTTCCCCCTTGAAGCTGTTCTGTCCTCCCTACCCTACAAAACATAAGCAAACACTAGACGAGAAGAATTAATCAACAGCAAACCAAATGATATAGAGACATTAGTTTTCACCTGTCCTTTTTAGAAGGGTAATTGAAAGAGACAGAAGTCAACTAAATTTAGTACACTAAAACAAAGTACAGTACTCTGAGTTCCTCAACCTAATGGATCAAATATAGTTCTTTAAATCCTTCCCATTGCAAACCCAAGGAGAGAGAATAAAAAGAAGCTTTATTTTCAGAGGTGTTATTCAGGTAACTGTAAAGTAATTTCCAAAGATAAAAAGACATCCTTAATGCTTTGCACAATGTGGATTCTGGTTGGAATTTTTTTGTTCTGCAAAAAGTTTTCATCACCAGAATCTCTTCCCTCCCTTGCTTAGGCATTTAAAACCCACATTCAGACCTGTCAACTCTTACACTTGGAGAATGAGACTCATTTGGTTGATTCCTGTCTCGCATGTTTCTATAGATAGGCTGAATATCAGCCAGAGAGTAGACTCGCATTACAGCTAAACCACTCAATTGGTACATGGGGTTAGTAGCACAGTCCAGTTTCCTTTTCTGCTCCCTAGTTTTGTGTTCCTGCCTGCTTTGCTGTGTTGGTATTGTTGCTCATTTGAGCCTGCAGTGAGCTTGCTTAATCTGCTGAATGTACAACCCTTTTGTTAAAAAAGGGGTTGGGGTTTTTTTGGTTGGTTGTTTTAATTTTAAAGCCTGTTTTTTCCTAAGCTCTTAATACCTTCACATGATCTCTTACTGGACTGGATATAAATCATTCAGGCACTGGCTAAAAGGGGTTGTTGGGCAGCTCTGAATACCTGTCCTGTCCTAAGAGTCCTACACTCTTTTCTCAGAAATTTCCTTCCGCCTTCAAACAGTGGAGAATTAGCCAAGTATCTGATCAAGCTGCATCATTGTGCCTCATCACTGATATTTCTTTATTGAGAAATATGTATAGTAAGTAGCATGTGAAAGTCAATTATGGAAAGTAAACTTTTGCAGGCCAAAAGAAGAAATGAAAAACCCACAATTAACTGAGTTTTCCAATACTGTTTCTAGTAGTGGAGCCTCCAGCTCCACTACTAGGCATTGTCACTCTCAGCCTGGTGCTTGCACCACACTTTGCTGCTCTTCTTGGACCCAATTAAACAGGTCATAGGGTTAATTCTAGAATATCCATTTCAAGCTATTAACTTTGTAATCAGAAGAAGTGTTGGGTTTGAATATGATGAACTGATTTAGAATAATTTCCAGGGCTGTCAAGATGCACACGCTAGCCCTATGACTACGAGAGACACACAATGGAAGCTGAATGATTGGAAGGGAGAAGATGGAACCAGCTTGCTACTAGGCCACCCTGAATGGGCTCTTGTATTATGATAAAACTCTGCTTATACAACAGATGGATTTGATTTTTCATGAAATAGATTACCAAGTAAGTCTATGGGGTGGTCATGACCGTGTATTTCACTGTAACATTGAAAGAAAACAAAATACATAACCTTTCATGCAAAAGCAATGATCCCCAGGAAAGACTCTTTGTGTTGGAAGTATAATGAGAGCTTTCAAAATTGTAGGCCTTCACCTGAAATGTGCATGTCTGAAGCTTTGTCTGTTTTAATTATGAAGGGAAGGTATTCTTCCCACAAGTATACTACCTGTTTGAGAGAAATTACAAAGAATGTGGAGTGTAAAATCAGTCTTGATGTTTTAAATAGTATTGACTAGGGACTCTAAAGATTTCCATGGGCTGGTTGATAAAGTAGAAAGAGACAATAGAGAATTTTCTACATGCTGGCTTTGCAGAAACATGTTCTATTTTTGATTGTTTTATTGAGTGCAGCAACAGAGTATACAAAACATTTGGGATCAATAATGATTTCCTACATCTTTCTTATGAAGATCCCTAGCTATTCTACAAACATTGAGACTTACAGCCTCAGTAAGAAGAGCTCATATCTAAGAACAAGGTACCCTCTTCCTTTTAAAGACAGGGGAATAGGGAACCAGAAACACTGTTCAGCTTGTTCAGCACCACATGCTAAGTCAGGTGCTAAACTGCATATAAAATCCCCTGCCAACACATATCACTTCCTCTCCTGGTCTTTCATACAAGTCCCGAAAAGCATTTGTTCTTGATTCACTGTCCAGCTCAATTATTTATGTACATTGTTAATGTCCTATGGAGGTCTTAAGGAGTAAAACAGCCTCAGTCCATTCAGCTAAATCTAAGAAGCCATCTGTAGTGGAAGTTATACAAGTTCTTCTCTAAACTCTATCTGTCACAAATGAAGAGTAGTGTGGTTATGTCCTCAATTATTTCTCTTGGTCAGTTGCTTTTAAATACTGGGGGCTGCACTGAACTCATCATCTGGCCTCTCCCGTGCTGGGAATTACATTAATCATCTTAAGATGGGAAATGCGTGTGCTGCACCAACGAAGCATTCACATGGCTGCCAATTTCCCAAAGCTCTTCAACAGTTAAAATATAATTACCTGGCAGACACGAGACGGTTGACTGGCTAGGTTTTGTCATCACCTTAATTATAGTGCTGGGACTCCATTGGTGTTATGGAGGGCAGAAGTTAGCACATTTCTGCCTCTTTATCTGAGGGAGACTTCCTAATGCTTACAGCAGGGTGCTGGGAGTCAGCAAACTGCCGGGTTCCGTGTCTGTTTCTGTTGCTGAGAGTAGATTCATTTTGGAGCATTTCTTACCACTCTTTAAGAAACTGGGAAAACTCATAGCCTGCTTCTAAGAAGTTCTTTGCACTTTGTAGATGAAGAACCCTATGCAAAACCAAATTCTGATTGCAGAATTGATTTGCAGCAATTAGCACAATCTCTCCCTTTACATTTCTGAAACCTTCCACTTTGTGCAAGTGGGGAAAGTGAACTGGTGTATAATTTTCTTTGCATTTTGAGAATCTGGTCTTTTCAAAATAGTAGATATTATTTTATAGGGAGCTGCTAGCATATCATTAATAAAAGACCAGGTATATTTACCTTTTGAAATAATTATTTACAATTTGTCTGTTTTCCAGTAATTCTATGATTGCCATCAGTTCATCAATTTGTGGGATGAATTCGAAGTATATATTCATGGTGCTTGTTTTCTCAAGAAAGAAACTAACAGTGCTCAGCATAATGTATAAAAACAGTAAAAGTCTTCTGTTGTTTATACAAGTTGGATTTAAATGAAGGTGTTTTGTAATGCTAGTAAAAATAGCTGTGCTTCACTTTCTGAGGGTAGTGAGAGGAGACAAAACTGGTGTCTACATCTTCTGCAATTTCAGAGGGGAAATTAGATTGTCAGGAAATGGTTTGAAAAAGATGCTCAGGCATTGTAAGGAATGCAGACTATGATGTCCAGCATTCCTGGATCCATCAGTGTTGAATACAGCCTCTCTGAGTAGACTCCCACGCTCTTTTGTATTAAGTGTAATTATCTCATTACAGAAATGTGTTTTGTCTTTATCTTCTCACTGCTTGCGACAGCAGCAAGGAAAGAAGTTGGCCCTTCAGGTTTCCTTGTGTTTTAATAGCTTTATATGCAAAATCTTCAGTGCTTGTTGGATTGCCTGCTTGAAGCCAGTTATGGCCTATTGTCAAAAGCCACTTGTCAGATTTCAAGAGCATGCCATTGTGGGTGGTAAAACCAGTAAAGCCACAATATTACTGTACATGGTAGCCTGTATAGGGGCTAGTGTACAGTCATACAGTGTGAGGTTTTTTTGGAAATGGATTTCTAAGATCCAATTGCCAGATATTCACATAATCACAGAGTGGTGCATATCACCAGATATGGCTTTGCTCAAGGACAGAGCAGAGATGAGAGCAGCAGGACCCACTGAGGCAGAGACCAGGGAAGTCTGAGGGTGAGATGTGAGACTAAAGCCTCAGACTAAAGATAAATTCTGCATCCAAGAGGAGATGGCTTTTGCTGACGTTCCTTTTTCCCACTCCCCAGTGGGGTCTGCCACAATCAAGGCACAGCAAGGCTCAGGTTAAGTCATGCAAAGAGCCCTCCTGCCTGTCAAAGGAAGACTGTGACCATGGCACATGAGGCAGGCTGGAAGGTGGAACAGACCTGAAGCTGAGGTTTGTTGTGTCCATTTAGACAGCTGTGTGGCTCTGCAGGTCCCTAGGAGGAGTGCACTGCCTGAGATCTAGTGATTTCGGTGATTAGAGTGAAGATCAATCATGAATTTGTAGTTGTAGGAAAACTTTGGGGTTTGCACACGGAATAAATCCTCTTCCCTTGGATTACAGCTTCTGCTTAGCTCCACCTGCATGTCTATAAAGGTGCTTGAAACTTCCCAGTATTTTGATACTCAACTCAGGCCCCATAAACACACGCTAGACCTACATCACAGCTCTGGCAGAGAGACTGCCAAAGCTTTTAAAACTTTATAAAGTTATAAACATATATAAACTATATATGTACACTGGAAACAATCCAGATGTGAGAAGCATCTGAGAAGGCACGTGGTAAACACAGAATCAGTTACCTTTTTATTATATAAAATCTACAGGTTGGCCTCAGAACTGCAGAGCTCTGAATTTGGGAAGGATCTTGGCATGGCTTAAGACAGACCTATTTCCGTGCTGGAGAAATGATTTCACAGGTATCTGGGGGAATTGAGGGAGTAGAAGAGTATTCCTTGCTAGCTGAAAGTGGCTCCATGTATCTGAGTGCCTTATGCAACCAACTTCAGTAAGTGCACAAAATACGCAGTTACAGTCCAGGGCACTGACTGGATCTGAGCTAAATCCATGGATTTCCATTTTTCCTGCCATGCTAAATCTGTTCAGCTAATAATTTATTTTCCCTTATACATTTATTTTCTGTAAACCCATGAGGTGTACCCAGCTAAAGCAGCCTTCTTCACATTCACAAAAATGTAGCCATAAACCTTTATCCGCATGAAGTAGTTTCACATGTGGGCATCTTTATTGTTGCTGAACTACTCACTGATCTCTAGCCTTCTGTGCCACATTTGGAATAAGCCAAGTGGTGTATTAAATTAATAAATCTTCACACATATGCAGGACTTAAAGCCAGGTCCCACCAACAATTCTGGGACCAATACTATTTAACATCTTTGTCGAAGACATGGACAGTGAGATAGAATGCACCCTCAGCAAGTTTGCTGATGACACCAAGCTCGGTGGCACAGTCAACACGCTGGAGGGAAGGGATGCCATCCAGAGGGACCTGGACAGGCTTGGGAGGTGGGCTAATGCAAATTGCATGAAGAGAAGGAAGAAATTCTTTCCTGTGAGGGTGGTGAGGCACTGGAACAGGTTCAAGGAAGCGTTTAAGGCCATGCTGGATGGGGCTTTGAGCAACCTGCTTTAGTGGGAGGTGTCCCTGCCCATGGCAGGGGAGTCGGAACTCGATCTTTAAGGTCCCTTCCAACTCTAACCATTCTATGATTCTACGATAAACAATAGATCTTGACTGACTTGGGTGGAGACAGGTGGTGTAGTAGAAAGACGGCTTAGTAAGCTGCAAAAAGCCCAAAGGGTGCCATCAGGGGCGCGAGGCTGTACTGAAGGGAGTCCACACAAAGCTGAGAAGATGTGCTATGAGTGGGGTCTGCAGAGACAACCCCATGGCCACTTGCAAACACTTTGTGGCAACAAGGAAGAGGAACTTTGCTATTAATAGGTAAGAAAGGAGCTAGAGGCTGTTTTCAAAAGAAAAATATTCTTTAAGCAGGTAAGGTCTTGTTCTTCCCTTTGTACTGGGTTGGCTTAAGGACCCATGCTGGGCTGTGGTCCCCTTGGACGGTACAGAAGATTCCTGTCAGGAGCTCCTTACAGATCTGTACTTGTCATGATTTGAACGTATGTTTTCAAAAGAACAGTTGCGCTCCCAGGTAAGCTTAGCTTCTTGCTTCTCTGTTGCATTACCTCTGAAAGGGTTAATGCACCCCAGAGACCAGAGGGAAACAGGACCTGAAGGCTGGGCAGAGCTGTGGCCCAGTCCAAGAGCCTAGACAGAGTTTGGGGCTTTGCCATCTGGATCAGTCATCGGGGAGTATATTTCAGAGGCCGCGAGCCAGAAGGAGTAACTCATTGATCATCGCTTACCCCTTCCTTTTGATTCTTCTGTGGGGTTTGGGGCTTGTTCAAGCATTTGAGGCCACGGGGTATCAGCGCAGAAGTGCATGGACTGAGCGACATGCCATAGGAGGGCAGCATTGCTCAGACACAAAGCCAGATGCCTTTCAGCCCTGTCCTGCACACATCCATAGAAGGGCTCCTTCTTCCCTGAGGACCTCTGTGTGGTCCCTGCCTTATGGGGCCCACCGGCCTGGGGACACTGTGTGAGAGAGCCAGGCTCAAGAGGGGAACCCCTGAGCCCACAGCCTGTGTTACTGCTCACTGGTCCCTCAGCAAACTCAGCTGTCCTTGAGCTAGTTCGGGGTTTTATTTTTCTTTTGTCTTCAAGTGTCTTCAAAAGATAATTACAAGGAGTTGGGGCCATTTGCTCAAGTTACTTTTAATCCCCATGGTGGCTGTAATGAAGTGTGTACTGCACATCCATTTTGCTAAAGTAGTGTATAAAGACACACTTGACTTGCTTTCCCTCTGCAGATGAGAAAGGACAGATCGTTAAGAAAACAGGTTTGTTACCTTATTGGAGCCTTCAAACGGATCGCCCAGCCTTACTCCTATGTAAGAGCTGCAAACTGAGTCTTTGAGACCTACCGAGATCTTTGGTAAAGGGCTTTAAAACACTTCCTGTCTGCCCGTTTTTGTGCTGATCTCAGCATCCTTGCAGGTGTTATCTCAAAGCAGACAGCCTGCTTTGGTTACATCCGTGAGAACACCAGTAAAAGTGTGCTAGTGAATGGGAGAAACATCCGTTAGAGGAAACGAAGGAGGACCACATTTCCGAAGATTTCCACTTTGGAACGCTGGCAGGTACCTCATGGTTCAGACAGGGATTGGGGATTTGGGTGTTTATGTGCCAGCTGGCCTGTCTCATGCCGAGTGCCAGAGGTGCTGGTAGAGGACAGAGTTTTTCATGTTCAAATCCTCCTCTCCCTGTTCTCAACTGCACAGAAGTTGCAGCACATACGCAGATGCATGTTTGTTTATTATTTCCTGGAAAACTGGCTCCTTGGAGCTGCTCTCCGTGGAAGCACTGCCATGCGATCTCTCACAGAGGAACTGACGACAGGGATTTAAATCAAGTCCTTCCCATGTGTCAGAAGAGTACATAACTCCCCAGCCAGAGTCCATTTTTAAGCAGAGATTACTTGGAGCTTTTGAGCTAGATATATTTTATATAAAGTAATTATGCAGTCTTGTGTTTAAGATGCCAAAAGTTTCAGTCTTTGATCTAGCAAATGCTTATTTCCCAAAGTGGAATACTGTCAATAGGAGAGTTTCATACCTCAAATAGCTTTATTGCTTCAGGGCTGGGGTGCTGTCCTGGGAGACTGAAAAAAGGGCTGTTCTGTTCCAAGTGATCTACCTAAGCATTGCAATTTGTGGCTAAAAAGTCAGAAGTGAAAACGGGGAAAGTTGTCATCAGCAGTTTTGTAACAGTTTAGACTTGCATTTTCTCTATTTTTTTTTTCTAATGACAAAAAAGACGTTACGAAAATGATTTGTTTAAATCTAAACAAAATGCAAGGGTTTTATCTTTGTCACAGAAAACACAAAAATATATTTCCTTCATTTCTTCCCCTGAGTTTCTTAATGTCAGGACTCACTAGGTTGAAAGTATTAGGTTAAAGGTAACTGGTGACTAAAGCTCATGCTTATAGGATCAGGGGCATTACATTTAAATGAAAGCACCTCACCATTGATAAGGTTATGCTTCACTGTTGTGCAATTTGAGGGAATTTTGAAGTTCACGCATGTAAATGACCAGAGAAAACTCAGAGTAATCATGAAAATAAACCCATTTGCTATTATTTTATAGCTCTGTTGAATATGCTAGTTACTTAAGAGATGCAAAACCGGAAGACCTCATCTTTAGCTGTGTCTGCAGAGCATTTGCAGACAAAGGAGTCAGCATGCACTGGTGCGATACTTGTTAAAATCATACCACAACAGTACTACATTTTCATAATAAGGAAAAGATACTTTCCTTTAGGAATTACTGTGATCAGTCCTTTGCCCTGTGTTAAACAGATGGTAGCTCAGACATAATTATTTTAGTGGTCTTTCATCCCTTAAACAACATTAACTGAATCGACTACTCTGAGTTAAAAAAAATCAATTGCTGTATTAATGCATTGGGGTGTTTCACCAAAAAAAGTTTTGAACTCCTTATTATAACAAAAAGCTCATTCATAAGAGAGCAAAATAGTTAATTTTGCAGTGAGAGTAAAACGCATTCTCTGAATTCCCCAAATAAGGTTTTCCTGTGGTAAACTCAGCCAGGTGAAATCTCAGGAGGAATGGTAAGAAAGTGATGTTTGACTTGTGCTTTGCTGCTTTGCAAAGTGCCAGATAAACTGAGTGAAAAAAAATGTTTATTTTCAATTAGGTGTCACTGATGAAGCATCTGTACTTCTTTCAGAGCTTGCAGCGCACTCAATGCTGCATTGTTATGTTCTGCCATCATTATTTCAGAAGTTAGTGCTGATTTCTTCTCCGCATTCCCCTATGGCAGCCTTAAATGCCTTTAATTTGCCACGATGCAAGATAGGTATCAGTCTATTTTCTTTCCTTTTTCGCTGTTTCTCAACTTGAACTGAGCTTTTGGTGGGCTCACCCCATGCTTCCCTTAGTATCACATTTAAGGCGTCCAGATGGGGTGACAGAATGGAATAAGGCACCAGCCCTCCATCTGTTAAAAAAAAAAAGAAAAAAAGAAAAAAAAAAGAAATGAAATACAAGGTTTTATTGTTCTTTAAGTAAGAACAGATACAGTCTGTATGTCAAGGCCAAACTATATGCTATTAAATCTATCCTTTGAAGTCTTCCATTGGGCTGACCAAGGACAGATGGTAAACTGTTATCATTTGATATAGGATTAAGTCAAGTCGAAGTTCAAGTTTGAAGGTAACAGTGAGAGTCCCAGTTCAGCTGTCAAATGTATTAGTTTATATAATGAATAGCACATAGTCAGCATCTTTGCTACTGTTCTGCTAGTTTAAAAATTGGGAGATTTATTTAGACACAGATCTCCACACTCATTAGAAATCTAAAATGGCAACATGTATCTGTTCTAACTTAGTAGCTGAATAGCAATACAATCATTATTCTTTTGAGAAAGAAAGAGTATAGGTCTAGGATGTACTGGCCTAAAATATAAAGCTTTTTTTTTTTTTTTTTTTTTTTTTTTTTTTTTTTTTTTTTTTTACTTTTTTTTTTTTTTTTTTTTTTTTTTTTGTATTTGGCTCATACATTTTCATCACTTGCCTTTGTGTTTCTGTTTTCTTTGCATATGTACCAAACCCATAATATTCTCATTGGAGGAATGGATTACTAGTATCAGATGTAGGGTAGGCTGTAGCAGCATTTCATTTCTTACACTTTATTTTCACACCCAAATAATGAATGAAGACCATTGACCGTGAAGCTGAAATGCTGCATACATGTCAGGCTGTCTATTCTTTAAATTTGGCAGGGGAAATGAACTTGCCTTAAAAAAAAAAATCTAACCAAACATGTTTAGAAACAGCTTTTGCAGAACTGGCTGATGTTTGCCATATGACACATGAAATGGACATTAGACATAATTTGAAAACGAGCAAAGCAGTTAAGCGTATGCCAGTTGAAAAGCTGAGACAAAACGATCTTTCAAGATCTGGTCATGATCTTGCACAATAATCCTGTGGCAGCCTCATGGCTTAATAACTTGCACTGCTTATATGAGTTAAGGACTGATGAGATGAACTTTTGCTAGCAAAGTTAGAGCTAAAGATGTTCAAAATAACTTCCTTTTTTTTTTTTTTNTTTTTTTTTTTTTTTTTTTTATGTAAACTCCTCTAGAAGAAATTCAGTGAAAAGGAAACTCTTGTCTATTAGGTGTGTTGAGGCAGAAAAGAGGAGCAATAGTTGTGAACCCTGACAGTGCGAGGTGCGGTACAATCACAGAACCAAAAAGTGCTATTGCAGCATAGGAATTGTGTTTCAGGTATGAGTCAAGAAATTAAAGCAATCTAAGGTTTTTCTGATACTGTTCACTATATTATGGGTACACATTGACTTCTCTTCTCCATATGACATTTGTTCTTTTATGTACTTATTACATATGTTAATGTGTCATGTGAATAAGTAAATATTGCCAGAAAAACAGGACTTTTGAAGTTGTGACACTTAGTGCTTCATCACTTGACATTCAACAGCTCTTTTTAATTTTTACAGTTGGGATGATGTGTAGCTGACTGTAGCGTTATACTGTGTTAGTAACACATCCAAACTAAAAAAAGAGACAACCCTAGAACAGTTTCTGGTTTACTCTCAGCTCTAAGAGGATTCTGTCTAAAGGCATAGGACTCAATTCCCATTTGAGCAGATTTTTAAGCTTGACTGGAGGTGGTGGAGAAGTCACTTCATACCTTTTTTCCTGTCCCCTGGACTTGGTCTGGCTGAAGCCAGTGTTGTAAAAAGCCTGCAGGCTTCCTCCTGTCACAAGGAATGCTGTAGCTCCCTGAATAGTGCTGAACTTTGAAGCTCAAATGTGGCACTGTCTAGACTGCTGAGTCCTTTGCTATGCTCCTTTCACCCCTTGCTGCCAGCTTTGCACTGCTGAGCTAGCAAACACCAGGCAGAGTGACTGGTGAGATCTGGCAGGTACTGCACAGGTGATGGACAAGGCATAACATGGCCCTGCTTGCTTCCTTCTTCTTTAGAGATCGTAGAATCATAGAATGGTTTGGATTTGGATGGGACCTTAAAGATTATCTAGTTCCAATGCCCCTGCCATGGGCAGGGACACCTCCCGCTAGAACAGGTTGCTCAAAGCCCCATCCATCCTGGTCTTGAACACCTCCAGGGATGGGGCATCCATAACTTCTCTGGAAAACCACTCTCACCACTCTCACAGTAAAGAATTTCTTCCTAATATCTAATCGAAATTGCCCCTCTTTCAGTTTAAAACTGTTACCCCTTGTCTTATCACTCCACTCCCTGGTAAAGGGTCCCTCCCCATCTCTCCTGTAGGTCTCCTTCAGGTATTAGAAGGCGGCTATAAGATGTCCCCAGAGCCTTCTCTTCTCCAGGCTGAACAACCCCAGCTCTCTCAGCCTGTTTTCATAGGAGAGGTGCTCCATCCCTTTGATCATTTTTGTGGTCCTCCTCTGGACTCAGTCTAACGTGTCCATGCCTTTCCTGTGCTGAGAACTCCAGAGGTGGACACAGTACTGCAGGTGGGGTCTCACCAGAGAAGAGCAGAGGGGTAGAATCACCTCCCTCAATCTGCTGGTCATGCTTGTTTTGATACAGCCCAGAATGTGGTTGGCTTTCCACCGTGCACTATTTGACCAACCTCCTCCCATTTGGGCATGCTCCCTATGTCCACTTCTGCTTACGGCATTTCTCTTGGCCATTTGTATGACTTCTCCACAAGCCTGGACAATCCCTGGAGGCTGACGTGCTCCCACTGGAAGACATTGTCTCCTCAGGGTGCAAGGTGCTGAGGTCAGGAAGGTAGGAGACCCTGAAGCTTGGGAGTCTCTGTGTGTCTTTGAGGCATGTCTCCGTACTCTGTTCCACTCAATGTGGACTACCCCTTGTATGTTTGCACCAGGAGAGGCCTAATGCAAATAACAAAGACGATATACTAAAGAAGATCAGAGTTCATGGGTGCGAATCGACAGTTAGGCTCGTTGTCATAACCTTTCTCCATAAATAGCAGCAGCAAATGTGTTGCTTTTAAGAAGGCTATGATATAATAAGGATAAATGGTACTACTGAAAAATAAAAAAAAAATCCTGTTCTGTAATATCTGGGGGCCATGGCTGTCAAGGGCCAACACAGCCATCAAGAAAGTCTAAAATTAAAACAGACAAGTTGCCAATGCATAAAACTGCCATCATTGTGTTCACTTCCCAGTTTGTTTCAACGATCATCCCATCTGTGAAGCATATTTCTGTGGGACAGTTAAGGGTTGCAAGCATAAACTAGCCCATTCGAGCACATGCCACAACCCAGGTGTCGCTCTTGTTTGAAAAATGCCTGGGTGGCCCCACTGCCAAGGATATAACCGCAGATAATACAATCCAGAAATCCCTTTCCAAAGCAGTGAGTAATTGAAATTTATGTACTTGCATAACTCATTTATTGCTGGGAGAACGACGAATCCAAGGTTGTCAGCTCCAGCCATAGGGGTTGTTCCCTCATCCAAGAGGCCTGTGACTTTATTGTTTGAATGGGAGAGATGAGGCTGGTGATTGGCACCGCTGTTTAGAGGCTGGGATCTATGGCTGGGGACCCGCTGGATGAGAGGTAAGGGCACAAAACTGCTCTCCTTGGCAGGAAGAAAAATACCTCACTGGGAGTCATTTGCAGGAGTAAGGGTTTGAATCTGAGGCCTCAGGCCAGTCTGATAGGCTCTAATTATTTTCTATAATGGAAAGTATTGCTGATTCGCCCTATTCCTAGCATGTGGTAGCATCCACCAATTCTTTTTTATTTCAAATCCAAATGAAAAGCCTTTCAAGAACAGTTCCAATTTTATGCATTATTGGGATTGAGATTTGGGAAATAAATATGGGATATCCCAAAGAATATCATGCTGGAAAAATTCCTTACATCTGGGAGATATGTTTTCCCTTTTTCTGCTCTGTCATGAACTGATCTGAGTAGCTTATGAAGACACATCTGATAGCAAAATGGAAATTTTTTTTCTGTGAAGGGTCTGTGAATCTCTAAAATTCATATGCTATAGAAATACTGAGAATTACCGGGACTAATCAGATAATTTGTGATTTAGGTTTGCTTTAACAAACAGGTGTTCTCATGTCAGGCATCCAAGCAGGGACAGAATCTCAGCTTCCGGACCTCGGGGCTGTCTGTTTTTTTCCTCTCTCTTCCAAAGCACCCACCCACTGACTGCTATTGCTTAAGGCGGCAAACTTCTTATACATTGAAATTAATACCAAGAAGCTTTGTGCTCTGAATTGGGACTGTTCTCAGCCCCCAAAGCTCTGTGTGCTCTACAGAGAAATTAATTTCATGGCAGCCTTTCATAATCAGGGAAACTGAGGCATGGAAAGGCCAGTCAACCTGCTCTTGCTACTGCCGACTTTACTTGACTTCATGTTTTTCTCTGCACAAACAACTGTCCTATAGCTTGCCCAGAATCCTGAGTCAACTGCATCAACAGTATGAGGACCACAGTAATCTCCCTAACAACATCTTCTCTTCTTCCTTCCCCAGTGGTGAGAGACACTGGCTGAGCTGAATATATGACTTTCCACGTCCCTTTAAACACAGACCTGACCTTCTTAATAAAAGTCCCTATGTTATGATAGTCTTGTCAGGTTTAAGCAGTTGTACTTATAATTAATTAAGAGGCACTAAGTTTAAAAAGTCATTAGAAATAAAATCACAAAGGATAAGTTAAAAACCTTTCTGTAAACTTTGACATGCCCCTGTATTACCTCTAAACCCACACCAGTGAAAAGGGACAATTATAAAATCATTATATATTTGAAGAGTAACACCTTGCCCATGTAGAGTTTATGGCTACAAATGAATACGTGTCAGGGAACACCATCAAGTCCATTAGGCCAAAGATTTCACTGATGCTATTCATTTAGAGGGGATGGAACTTGTAGGTTACTTTGACGGACAGCAGCATAAAAAATTTAAAAGGGGGATAAAAGACCCTTTCTCCCTTTTTCCCCCAGCATTATAAGCCATACAAACTTCTAGGTAAGTATGAACAAAAACAAAACTTGCTACCATGATTTAGTCATTCATAAATCTTTTTTTTTTTCTTTTTTTCTTTTTTTTTCTTTTAATCACTAGAAATCTATTCCAGTGCATGTAAAGTCTTAATGAGACCTAGCAACATTATGAGTGCTGGGAGCAATCGCCCTTCAGCCTCATGCCTGCAAACGCTCTCGAGGCATGCATATATCTCATTATGGCCGAACGCCCTGTCATGTGTTATTCCTTACTTAGTGACAATTTGTCACTGTCACCCTTGACATGTCACTCTGCTGCAGAAGGATTTGACTTCAGCGCAAAATGTGACAATCAGATGAGAGAATTTTGTAATCTGAACTGAAATATGGGGCTGAGAGAGACTAATTTCATTCAAACACAATCCTAATATAACATAAAGGGGAAAAAACGTTTGCATTTAAGGATTTTTGTTCAGGTTCCATTCTTCTGCCTTTTCCTAGTCCCTGCTCCCGCACTTCAATTATTCCTTAGGATAATGCTTTTATTTTTGAAGGATGGAGTCTTACATTTTAATACCACACATTTTCAATTAAGTGCACTAAGATCCATGGATATAACTATTACTTAAACTATAAGTAATGGTTACATGTAAAAATTAGGGAAACATATTGTGCTTTAGATAAATTACATTTAGATTACTTCTTATTATAAATGGGGTAGAAAATGGATTTTTAGCTCTGGCTGGCCAAAGAGCCAACATTTGTATCTATTTCATTTGTTTAAATATATTTCAAGCCAGATTGAAATCCATATTGCCTGACATTAATTGAGTACTGAAGCATCAGTGTACTCGAGTTTCATAAACCACTGATGAGTGAGTTTCTACAGGCTTGATTTAAAAATATACCATCCCTTTTATATGAAAATTATATTCCGTTTATAGTGTAATTCTTAAAGCCCAACATTAAATGGTATAAATCTTAATAAGATGAATGTAAATATGACATTCGTACTGTCGAGCTGACATCTTGTTTGCTAAGAAAATTATATTTCTCTACTTGGTATTTATTAAAATATTCTTCCGTATGATGTTCTAGGCAAATGTGTTTTTTTCTGTTGCAAAGCAGAATGGGAGAGAGAACAGGATGGGCTGTGAGATGGACTGCTCCTGAAGGTCACTTGTAGGGTTGTCCTTAGACACCTCATCCCGGGTAGGATATTCCACTGCTGGGCATCTTCTGACAATCAATCCTATCAGGTTGCCCAGTAATTTATTGGCTTTGTGGCACTGACAAATAGTCAATCATTTCACTGGTAACCTATAGGAAGCCAGGTTTGAGCTCATGTTTCCAGAGGTGAAAGTCTAGGGCATTTTAACCCATTTTTCACACTTGTAATTCTCAGAGAAGCAGACATTATTTGAACCAGTTTGGATTCTGGATTGCACAAAGAAGGTGCGAGGCTATGATTTCAAGTTTCATCAAATTTTCTTGCATAAAATGAATGAATGAGTAAGTTAATAACTAACTAACTAAATAAAGACACCCTCATCAAGCAGCTTTTACTGGCTGAACCAAGTGTCCTATGGCCTTCATCAAGCTGCGCTCTCTCTGAGGTAGAGAATGACTGCTTTTAAGTGAACACATTATGAAGTACCATCTGCAATGTGCCGTCCTCCTGGATATTTTTAACAGGACTAACATAGCTGTCAGGATGTCATGCAATGAATGTCGGATAATTTGTACACTCGATTTTTTTTTTTCCATAAAGCTCTTCTATGCTATTATTATAATGATAAAGGCAGCTTTCTGCTTTAAGTGCATTTGCTGCTTTCTCAACATACGTACTGAAGTTTCTTTATTTAAAATCTTTAACAATACAGATTTTGTTTAATAATACAAACACTGTGAAGAAAGACAGCACATATTGAATAATTAAATTATTTTATTATTTTATTAAAATAGATTTTTTATGTAAGTTCTATAATTTTTCTCATTCATTCACTGCCTTCATTGGGGTCTTAAGAACCAGAAGGAACTTGTCCTTGTTTGTTAACACCAGCAAACTGCGTAAATCTTGGGTTCAGATTCCAAGCAGACCCCTATTTTCTTTGGGACTTAATGTGAATTATTTGAGCACTCTTTGTTTTGATTCTCCACCTGCAAGACATGGGTAACCTTAGTTGCCTCACAGAGAAGTTAATGGAAATGCTGAAGGCATTCAGATAAGAGGTGGGTGGACACACAAAGTGCCAGGTGAAGTGGTAAACCATGACCAACAACTTTCGCCTTTTTCGTCCGCTGTTCTTTTTATACTGAGCTGTGCCCTTTGGTCTTCTCCTGTGGACTAGCTTGGCAATTATTTTGTACTTTGTTGGGCTAAGTTATTTCTTTCAGACAGTTAAAAACATATATTCCCCCCATCATTTGTTTCCTGTTTATCCAGCAAGTTAGTTGGTTTAGCTGGACCTCCATCTTTTGGTAACAGTGAGCTGCAACTTTGTCAAAATCTTGTCTGGAATTAACTTTGAGTCATTTCAGTTTTTTGTGTCCCAAGGCACTTTTCCAGGACTATCTGAGCCAAAGTACCAGATTATCACTGTCAAGGAGTGGAGCTTCACTCTCCTGTACCCTGAGTCCTAGCCAGTCCCAGCTCTGCACATCTGTTGTTTACCTTGTGATGGGTCTGGCTCCTGTTGGGTGCTTCAGTTAGTCAATTTAACTCACTTATCTATAGAAACTAGACCAGGAAAGAACCAAAAAAGGAAAAAAACCCCGCTACATATTTCTCTATTGAGCCATACTGACAGTAGAGCCACTGATCCAAGAGGGGGAGCAAGCCAACCTCCTCTCAACAGGAGCAAGCTATTAGGCACAGTTTTGTGTGTCATTGTAGGCTAGACTAAGAGTTTACCATGGCTGACACTTGGAGATCCCTTCCCCCCTCCTGGCTACATGCCTCTACTCTTACCTCATTTGATTACACGGGAAGGACATTCAATAAGTAAAACATCAGAAAAATAAAACTTTTCAGCAAAAAGAGGTAGATATCTCCTTGCCAGGTTGATCAGCAAGCTGTAAACAGATAAAAAATGTTGGATGAGTTGCAGCAGGAAGGGCAAGAGATGAAAGAAAGAGGGTGATGGAGGCAAATGGGGTAAGAAGAGAGCAGAAATACATTCCTCCCGTTCTCTGATGTGCCCTGGGGAGACACCACCATCAGTGATCTCACATGCCTTCCCCTCTTTCTTAATTTTCTTAATTCCTAGATATTAGTGATGTTCCTTCTTTTTTTCCTGTTTGTTTTCCTTTTTTTTTTNTGGATAGTTACTAAAAGAACAGTTCAAGAGCCAGATCAAAGCATTCTTGAGATCCTGGAGATATCCCAAGAAATTTCTCTGACAACCTTTACCTGGGCTCTCCTTCTCATTAAGAGGCACTTTCTAGCCATTAGTGATGAGTAACTTCCCATCCCCTATGGTCAGCCTATGTTTTTCCTTCTCTGTAACAAATTATACCTCTCCATGCTCAGCTGGACCTTATTTATGGAAAATGACCTCACATTAGCCTTATCATTTGTTAAAGCTTGGAGATGATAAATCAGAACTCCAAAGCCATTGGTTGGAAGGAATTATTTAGGGAAGTGAATTTAGAGTTAATCTATTCATAGAAATGTGCCAGATCACAGCTCAGAACCTGTGTCATTTCTGTTCCCTCTCACTCCCCAGTATCTGCCTCCCTTAGCATACATCCTCAAACTTATACTTTAATAACAAGAGCTAAATTTATATTTTTAAGGAAATCAAAGACTTTCATCCTCATGTTCTTCTAGCAGCTGGTGTTTCTGGCATTGGGCTCACACAAGAAATCTGTGGCTCTGAACTGGAATCTCCAGAGACTTATTAAAGTGCCCTGGCCACAAGGCCTGTGTCTCCCTTGACAGAGTACTTGGTAGTTGTTGTTTTACTTTTGCAAAAATCCTTCTTTCTGAAAACTAATTGTGTTCCCACAGGATAATTTTCCAGGGGGAGATAGGGGGGTTGCTTGTTTTGGTTTTACTAAAACTTTCACAGTTTTTAAAATTTTGCTTTGATCTTTGAAAACTCAGCGAAGGTTTCTCAGCAGCGATTAGAAAGAGAAATCCCTGGTGCCAGTGAACGATGGGGTTGTGGGTGAAGCATGGATAGCCTGTTGTTTGCTATTGTGTCTTTGCTTTTTCTTTATGAGTTTTTTTTTCCCCCTTCCCATAACTTTCTAAGTATTGCTCAGTACTGCTTTTTGCAGGGATTGAGATTCTTCTTCCCACTGGTACTTTTTTTCTGATTGAAATTGGACAGCCTGGAGAACCAGCTAGCAAGGAGGGCATTCCAGGAACATGCTAGGAGCCGAAAATTTGGAAATTCAGGTAAGCAGCAAAAGAAAGCTTTTAATTTCCTCTACTAGACACATGCAAATACATATCTGGTCCTGTGCAGACCTTATGTATTTTCTGTTTACTCACTTGAGTAAATTCAGAGGATTAGCAACTACATACACTTCTTTGTGGCTATGTCACCAGCCCTTTTTGAAACTGAGGTTGGAGCAATGTATTAGGAAAATGAGGAAATCTCTCCTTGAGCATGTAAAAATAGTAAGAACCTTGCATAAATTTCTTTACTTGAAACCTAATTTTACCTTGGCAAGTTGAGTTTGTGGCATAGCTGTCCATGTACTTTTGCAGTCAAATAATTTATCTTCTGTTTTAAGATTTGGCTTGTCACACATGTTTCCAGAAGGTGGTAGAATTAACTTTCCTGAGCATGGAAACACATCAGCACCATTTTTGCACACTTGTGATGAGATCATTGAATTTATCAACTTCTTTTTTCATATCCACCTTCCTGATCTCACAGAAAGAGCTGTGACATTATTTCTGCCGTGACTTAAACTTTGTAGGAACTGATGGCGCTTATTCTTTAAACTTGCAGATACTGTGAACTCTGAGATACATTCAAGGTTAATTTCAGTATCCTAATGCCTTGAAAATGATACTTATGGGTACAGAAATCTGTTAGCCTGGTCACAGCAGAGCATGAAGTCAACTATTAGCGTCACATGCAAGCTGGTCTTTGCATATGGACAGAATTGCATTAGGGGACAATTAAATGATATCAGTTTAGACCAGGGACTTTCCTAAGCAGATAGCCTTTAGAGCTATTGTGGTTTTTAAACATCAGGTTAATTGAGAACTGCTGTATATTTAATAGGGGGGCCTTTGGGATATGACTACAAGGACTCTTTGTTGTTCAGCAGTACATTAGGCAGAAACTGCAATTCTGAAATGGTCATATAAATCCCAGGAGGCACAATCATTAATGGGACACTAAGCTCCAATTAAGGGCATGGCCCAAAAGGCCAAGGTGAAAAACATGGTCCTTAGCACCCATCCCAGAGGGTCTGTCTGATATAGCTGCTTGATTTCAGCTGCAGAAACATAATTGCAAATAACAAAATATTTACTCTGAAAAAAACATACTTCTTGTTGTCTGGAATGTAAATAGGAAAACCAAACCAAACCAAACCAAACCAGAGTCTTTAAAATTAAGTTGACTGGCTCCCCCAAAAACCAGACTAGAAAGACAAGATAGCTACATATCGTAGCTGCAAGTCCTTATCCCTTTTTCAGAGGAAGGATTTCATAACACTTGCAGTACTTCATCTTAGGTCTGAACTTCATCTTAGTTCTGTTTAATGTTAAATCAAGCCTTTCCACAAGTTTATAGTCAGGAAGTATGAAAGCCTTTCCGTCGTGAACCTGTTTAAGTTTTGTTCCTGTTTTTAGGATCCTCTGAGTTCCATGAGACGCAACTACCCAGTTTAGTCAGTGTCATAGTTTCTTTCCAGATGAGTTCCTGGGTCTTATGACCTGCTCAGACAGACCCAGATCTCCTGGAATGCCATAGATATCATGTACACTTGCCGGGAACACTGGGTCCTGAGAGTCCAGCTGAGAATACAGGATGACTGGTGTCTTTTGGAAATTGTAACCTTGATAACTTCAAAGAGTCTTTGCAGTTAACTTAGGAAGTAAAGAATTTGTGGCTATACATGAATACCTTCCACTGTCTTAATCTGTTTATAATACATCCCTTTCCCTGAGTGTGCCCAGAGATTACCTAGTTGTTTTTCAGCTACACAGACATCCTGAGTGGGATGTTAATTAATATGACACTATGGAATTCAGTTTAGTGGAGTACCAGAAAAATGGAAATTAATTTCAATCATTGACAAGCTTGTCAATTCAGTTGTATTGATTTTTTGATACCTCTACAGCACATGGCAAAGTTCATACATTGTAAAATACATCATTATTATTGGTTCAGTCTGCTGGATGCAAGTGGACTGTTATTTTTTTCGATAAATTGACATTCTTTAAGTGTATGAAAATGCAAAATTATGTAAGTGGCTTTTATTGCTATTTTTAATATAATATCAATTTACTGTCTTTAATGGTGATTCTCAATCAGGGAGTTATTTCCAAATGCCTAAGAGTCAGCTGGTCTCAGAGCAACTTGAAAACCACGATTTCTTGGGTTGGCAAAGTTTAGCAGGTGAAGCTGGCCCTTAGCAGACACTGACCTTGAGCTTGCTGACAGGAGCTGGTATTCTTTAGGGTCTGTGGGGCCCCCTGAGGGTGGCGTGATTGCTGGCCCCTGGGATGAGAGGTGCTTCTAGAGCAGCAAGCGTGGATCCTTCTCTAGTCTTCTCCTTCAGGGCTGTGGAGTCAAGCTGAACAGTGAAGCAAAGCCTTCTCTTAAAGAGCACAGATCAGCTGCAGAAAGCTACTGTGTTTTAGCAGTCACTGTCCAATGCTGTATTTTGCTTTTGTCAGACTTCTGTGGCTTAAAATAAAAAAGCAGTTGTTGTTTTGCTGAGTCCAACTCTAGCAAAATAAATGGAAGGTGTTCTGATTAGGTTTCTGATTTTGGTCTGTCTCATCAGAGCATATAGAATAGTAGAAAACCTACAGTTGGCTTCTGTCTGTAAGTTTTCTGCTTTTTAAATGCAATACTCTCATATTCCCACCTGAGGTCATTAGCCACAAGGTAGGTTAAAAAAAAAGAAGTTTGAAGGATGGATGTAGCTGCATACAAACCCCAGCAATCTGCACTCATGTTTATGCTGATGCTTCTGAAATTCATCGTGTTACTCTGTTAAATCTCAGGACTACAGAATGTGGTGCTTGTCTAAGGTTTCAAATAGAATTTTTATACTGAGTAGTGCCTGTAATAGAGGGAGGGAAAGCATGTATTTCTGATGAAAAGCAATTGCTTTGCATTTCAGCATACGAGACAGGCAGTAGCACCTGAGTTTTGGGTTTGTTTTTTGTTTTGTTTTGTTCATTTGTTATTTTTTTTTTTTCCTTTGGACTGTCCCTAAACATTGTTTCAAAGTCAGGAAAATAGACGTCAGCTTCTGGGACAGCAGGAATTTTTTGGGGAAGAGACGAAAACAATTAAAACCCCCAAATTCTAAACCCTTGAAGGGTTAATCTTAAATGTATAATATTGTAACAAATATTCCCTACAGATGAATGCGTTTAGTTACTGATAAGAACTATTTGGTGAATTTTAGTCCTTCAGGCAATTTCAGTCTTTCTACACATGAAATGATTAAAAAAACCCCAAAATACATATTTCTGTGGAATTCAATTTCAGAGCATTTTCTTTTGCTCAAAATTTAAATTTGCTTATATTTGCCATGGAAATATTAAAGCTTTTCCATAGAAAACCCAAATTTTAGTCAAAAAATATCAGCAAAGAAATAAACTCTGACAATCTCAAAACTACAATCCAGTTCTCAGCTGAAATCATTTAGACCAGCTCTAGCAGTAGCAAATCTTAAGCATGACAGTGGTGTTTCCTTTTCTTCCCAAAGAATTTACAGACTTCAAGACTGGTGTTTCAAAGCTGCTCTGTGTGATCAGCCAGTGATCAGTCCACCAGTTCAGGACAGAGTTGAACAGTTAGCTGCTCATTAGAATCCTGGCCTAGCAATTGCTTCATAATGTTAAAAAAAAATAAAAAATAAGGGTATGAATTAGGGGAAGTTTGTACTTTATTAACAGCAAATATAAAGAGAGAAACTGAGGCAGGAATGGCCAATGACTTGTTCCATCTTCTTGCACAGCTGAAGGTAAGATATCCACTTTCAGTCCTGGTCTTAGAGTGTTTTTCCAAGATAATGTGCAACGCTGTATTTTATTCTTATTAAGGGATAATATTTGCTGTCTCATTCCTAAGCAGGGGTGTTCAGATTTAGCTGTGACAGGAGTACAGGCAGCAGTTTCTTTAGGTGCCACAGTTAAATTTGACAGGGATCATGAATCAGAGCCCTGGGGTGACGTAATTTTCCAAGAGGGAAGGACTGCTGGGGGAGTGCGATCATTTCTTCGCCACGGCGTGAATTGCTGCTTTTGTGTGCTAATACAATTAGGTGCCTACAATTAAGCAGTCTAAGGACATAATCTGTCTATTGACCCAGATAGCAGATTGGGCTCCAGGTCATCAGACTTTACTTCATTACAAAGCTCTAATTATCTCCCTCAGTTTTCCCTTCAGGACAATAGGGGTAGGGATACCTCTCAGGAATGTTGTGAGGATTAATTAATATTTGCAAGGACCCTCGAAGACAAAATGCTGGGTGAGTGCATGGTCCTGGATTGCTGGTAGCTTTTAGTTCCTGACTCCCACTGAAGCCACTGTTGAGCACGTGTACATCTCTTGGGCTCTCAGCATTAATATTAGTCACTAGCTAAGGATGGAAAAAAATAGAGAAGTGATTCAGTCTGCTCCTGTGGATCTCTTATGCCAGACCTTCAGGTACAATGCGGCTTTCTGGTGCAGTGAAAAGACTGACTCTTTGCTCCTTTTCTTCATGAACAGTGGAGGGAGAAGGAGGAGGAGGAGGAGAAGGACAGCCAGCTGAGTTCTCTTGCATGACTGCTGGCACAAGACCAGGGCAGAGTTTGACCCGTAAGATTTAGATACCGCTTTTAAAATCTGCCCAACAATTTCATTAGCTAGTTCTGTTGACATGATGCTGCTATAGATACAAGCCTGAGAAGGCACCCTGGCAAGCTTTGCAGTGGAAGTCCTCACTACTGTGTCAGGGAGACATGCAAAGCAAGGCTGAAGTTTGCTGGCAGGATCAGGGCCAAGACAGTTTACAAGACCAAAAACCAATGAGTGTGCAGAAGGGTATGGTCAGCTATTCATGGCTGAAATGTGTTTATGTGAAACCATACTCAGTAACTTAAACATATTGAAAGTGAATGCCAGCTACTGCATTTGGACTTCCAGCTATTAAACATCGCCACAAAACAGCGAGCAGAGCAATGTCATCTCGACCACTTTGACACAAATGCATTGTACAATTAACAGGCAATGAAGGACTTCCTAAAAGCACGTTTGACACCCTGCTTTGTCACGGGTTTTTGTACTGTTGCAGGGATTAAAAAAAATTAAATTAACTTTGTGCCAGTGCATATTATATTTGGACAAGGGACTAGATGAAATGATTAGAATAATAGCCTTAGAAAAGATCACATTTCCCTACTGTGCCAATGTATTTGACTGCATTCAGCAACCCTTTTAGGCCACTGTTCACAGTGAATTGTAACAACTTCCTGCAAAGATCTAAGTTCTGCATCTTTTGAATGACAAATTATTAGAACTAGGTCAGGTCTAAGAAGAAATAACCGTCTTTATTAACCAGAAATAACCAGCTTTGTTATTTATGGTAGTTCGCATTAATGAAACTCTGCAACCAAAATACAAATTCACCTGATCTGAATCACCATCCCTCAAGAAAGAAGGAATGCATCCTGTATGATTGCTAAGCACCACAGGTAAACTGCTGCCTGGCCAAAAGGAAGCTCTTGGGAATTTTCTGTAAGCTCTTGGGAATTTTCTGTAGTTCTCTCCTTTGAAATCATTGAGCAATAGAAGGTAAAAAATCTTGAACAAAAACCATTTAGCAATAAATACTTACATATAAATTTTTCTTAGAAGTATTTTGCAGAGGTGGGTAAGGAGTATCATTATGAGACTCAGAGCAACCAAGACAGCCGATAGTACACAAAATGCATAGCTGCATTTTGCTAACAAACACTTTCCTTATTTGACTAAAGTGTCCCTCTCCAACTTGTTTGGTAATCTTTAATATTTACTACATTTTAGGTCGGAACTGTTTCATATGGCGGGAGCTCTACGTAACATTCATCTCAGATCATCTGGTACTTATTACCTGCTTTAGCACCCCCTTTGCCCCAGCAAATCTTTTCCGTATCTTCCTTTTCATTTGAACTCCTTGTACGTGCATGTCTTTGTTGTGGCTTTTCTGGCGTTTTACTTCTGCTGTACAATGTTTGCAAGTGCCTTGAGTTGTTAAAACAGAATAAGTCTTTCAAAGGAAGCCAAGAAAAATTATAACTTTTGTTGTAGTTTTGTAGGATTAGGTGCCTACCTCCCTTAGACTGAAAACCTTAGCTGATGTAAAAACTAAATTTAGATGATCGGTATATTCTCTTTCAATTCGGATAACTGTGACAGACCACCTTTCATAGACTGACTCCTTGTTAGAATAATGTTTGCTGGAAGTATTGCTCGCTATCAACTATCCATGTGGTTTGTTGGAAGCCCAAAGTAGCTTCCTTTAGAAAGTTAAGACAAAACACAGGGTAAAGATGACGGGTACTTTGGAGAGGAATTATCCTACCATATTCTATATATGTATAAAGTTTTTTTTTTTTTTTTTTAGGAAATCAGTAAATATCAACTGAAATCAGCAGAATGGTTAGAAAATACTGGTATATTTGTGTAGAATTTCCAGCCAAGCAGAACGTTGACATTGTACTTAGGAACAGTAAATACACACACATTCACAGGCACACACACCAAAAAAGATTTTTGTTTCAAAATAATCTTCATTACATGAGGATTATCATAATTGTCATTTCAATTGACTGATTTTAGTCTTTAAAAGAGGGTATAATAGCATTCACTGTCTGAGACTGAATTACTGTCATTATGTTAAAGGTGCACTTTATCACTTAGCTTTTCTCCATTATAAATGCTCATAGTCGCACACCGCTTTCTGCTGCTACAAAACCTTCAAAACATAATATGACAAAGTTTTGTATCCAGACACTTTGTTACTAAAACTTCAGAACAAAGGGGTACCAAAGGCAATCTGCCATTGCTAATACAACCACGTTACTGAAAAACAGAGAGGGTATTTTAGCAATAGCAAGTTTCTGACTTTTGCAGAAGAATGCAAACTGTTCATTGAGATAAAAAGGTATCTTGTGTATCTTTTGCCAGGAGGGAAGATGCAGAGTTGCTCTTCTGCTCAGAGCAAACTTAATAAGTTACAAGGAGATCAAGCAAATATCAGCCCAAATGAGAGAAATAGCCATGCTGTACTATCCCAGACTTGTCAAACTTTTCCCGGTGATGTTTAGATGAAAATCCAGACACTGCCATGATATTAATCTGCCAGTGTATAAATGACATTTATCACTTCTGCAATTTCTTTTCATCTGGTATCTTAAGACTCTTCATATGTAGAAGTTCTCAACACATTGCCCTGTCATCTTAATACATATGGGACATCTTTTACTTCTGCAGGCACAGAAGAACCAAGTCTGGGTATGTCACTACGGCACAACACTTGGGCAGAACTCTGTTGAAGTAAATGTCACTATGCCTGGAGTGAGAGGCTATAGAGAGGCACAAAGGTATAAACATCAGATCTAAAGAGATCAAGGACAAGAATTTGCCTGAGGAGCAAACCTTTTTCTTTTGGGGAAGAAGGGAGCCTCAATTCTGAGATATTAAAAAAGGGACAATTTAAAGAATCTGGTTTTCAGAGGCTGTGGTCAGCACAAGAAGGATTAATTATAAAGTGTTACTTGAACAATTAAGTCCCACAAAATACTTTTAAAAGCTTGGACTAAGTGCCAGAGTACTAAAGAGCCCTGCGAGTTTTCTTGTAAGTGGCAGCACTTCAACAGTTCCTCTGACCTTCCTGGATTATAACACTTCCAAAGGTGAACCAGGAGAGAGGACCTCCGTTTTTGGTGCTCTGATGGCCATTATTGAGGCACCTGAACTTTGGGAAATAGAGGCCAGTCTCTTGAAAGTCAGAGTATTGGGGGAGATTTGAAGCTTGTCACCTTAGTCACTTCTGAACATTTCAGTTTACATTCACCCATCTTCATGGGATTTTTTTCTGTCGTAATGTTTTCTTCCTCCTTCACAGTGATTATTAACTGATTTTTCTAAAATGCCCAAAGCAGCATACTTAGGTCAGAAAACAGAAACTAGTGTGTTTTTTCTGCCAGCTCCCTCCCTTACTTATCACATAACATTTCCCTTATGTACCCTTGGGTTATGCATAGGTCTCGTTCCATCATTGCTTTGTGGGGCAATGAGTAGGTTCTTGCCTAGAAACAGACTTACAGTACCAAGATTTGAGACAGAGAGAGATATTCCCTTATTTCCTTTCTTTTTTTAATCAAAGGACCTTATATAGAAATAATTAATGGGCATTTAGAAATATTTATACCATAAGAACAGTTTGTGGCATTATATGAACTGTTTCTATAGTAATTTTGTTTAACATTCAATAATGGGACTATAAAAATAGCAACAACAAAAAAACCCCACTTATCTGTATTTAAGACACTGAGAGAAATAAAACTGGAGTGGAGTGAGGTGTTATGTGGATAGATAGCTATTTTTCTTTAAATTATATGAATGAAATGAAGAAAAATAAATATTTTCCTGACTTTGTCATTGAGTAGTCCAGTCCACATTTAGCTCAGCTAACAGTGTGGCAAAGTGAGCATTGCATGGTTAGGAGTTTGACTGCAGAGAAGTGTTTAGGTGTTGGCACACCGAACCAGACTGTGTTGCCTGAGCCTGAAAAATTAGGACGAAAACCTTGGAAGAGGCTTTTCACAGTGAGAGATACTGCTGCTGGCCCTTTGCAGACATTTAATCCAGTTTTTTTCACAACGTTTTAAGTTCTGATTCTTTTTTTTCTTTTCAGGGGGTGGGGTAGGTGGTGGTGTGTGCCATTCCAGGAAACCAGGGCTATAGGACTGGTGGGTAAGGGCAAACCTCAGCTTAGGTAAGACTTCCGAGACTTCAGAAAGATACTTGAATAAAATGTAGTTATAGGATTTGCAGAGGGAATTTTTCTTTTGCCTAAATGTGATTCTCTACTAAACTACCAATTTTTTTATAACAAATTAAGCTTTCTTTCTAGAAGAAGTAGACATTCTTGGTTCTGTTTTTCAAAAGTTACCTCCTACTCCAACACTGGAACTGACCCTCAGATTTTCTGTATTTATCCAGGGAAAATTCACTTAATCTTCAGTGACTAATGAGCTGGGACTTTTACTCTGAATGTAGATCTCAGTTTAGTAGGAAAAGTATGGGAATGCAAAAGCACATCTGGTAATTGGAAAGATGAAAAAGGTAATAATAAAGTGCTCATTTTGAGGCAACAATGATGAAGATAATGGATGATAGCCAAGCAGGCCATATGCACTTGGCTAACAGAATTAATCATGGACTACGCAATGCAAAACAAGAAAGACAAGTACAATAAAACATTTAAAGACAAGAATGGATTTTAATTTTAGGAGCAGTATAAAACAATATGATGATAATGATAGCCAAGTTATCCTGTGATTGTACAATCCAAACAGGACACAAATTAAAGCTATAAATAATATTTAATCTGCAATACCAATATATGTTAAAAAGCGATAATGACTAAAAATTATTAGAATTAATCAAATTATGAGTGCTGTATCTTTTATATTCAAAAGGGCTAATGCAATCCTGAAACTGTCAGATATGAAGTCAGGCTTGGAAATGGAAAAGGAATATTAGAAGTTACCAACACACTTTAACAAAGACAATGTCTGAAAATGTGAGCTAGTACTTAGATTTCAATTAATAAAGGAAGACTTATTATTAGAGCCTTGTGATTAGCAGTGTAAAATTCTCATAAAGCAATTTCATAAATGCCCTATCTCCAAGCCATTTTGAAGCATCATCTGTCACTAAGCCTCCAGCTACGGCACCTAAGGGATCATGTTTTCTGTCGCTTGCTGTTACATTTTTCTGTTACGTTTCTATATACTTGTATTTTAAACCATCCAACAGTTCGTATGTAACAAGCCCTTGCCCGAGCACGGACACTCTCTGCTCAGGAATTTCAGGGGAATCTTCAAGGCTTTCTGCTGGGCCAGAAGGGACTGCAATGAGAAGAGGCTGAACATTCTCTCCTCCCCTTGAATCACAGCATCCTTTGGCCTTTACTAAGCAGAAACAATAATCATACCGATACTAATAAAAAGTACAACAGAATAACAAGTGCTCTCTGTTGGTAACGTTAAAATGAGAGACTGCTGTATGGCTTTTTGAATTGCATGGCAAGGTGTCTTACATCTGTAATAAAAGGTGCAAAAAAACCTTATTATCACAAATGAGTGACTATTAATTTGAACAACATCAGGTATGATTATGGCTGCGTTCTAAGCAGTCAGATGCATTTAAAAAGGAGAATGAGTACCTAAATGCAGGAACAAAGAAAGCACAAGAAACTTGGAAGTTGGGAGTTATTACCGATTTGAATAAAAATAATAACAAAAAAATAATAACCACAAACAATGAAAGGGGAGGTTGACAGTCAAGTTACATCAATGTGTTTGCGTGACAGGGTAGCACCATTTCAGATGTAAAAAGAAGGACGTAACACAAATGCTTCTAGAAATATTGTTTCTGTCTCTACAAACAGAATAATACTGTAGTTAATACAATGGTGGAACTTGACAGTTCAAAAGGTATTTCTTGGGGCTTTTTATTTGTTTCCAGTGCTTTGTCTAATCATATTGTGCATGCATGTCTCTGAGACCTAAAATCTTAAACAACGCAAGTTTTGCAAACACAAAGGATCTTGCTAAACACAAGCAAGATTTTTACTTCTAACCTGAAGAATCTTAATCTGAAGATTTATATTTAAAAGTAGCATTATTTTTTTTTCTGACATCAGGTTTATGTTAGAGGTATATGTGTGCATGTTTGTGCTAGTTTGTGTTAATTCGACTGGTCAAATTGCTTTTTGCATCCCTGACTATCGCCTTTGCTTGCTGTGGACTCTCCAGATTATGGTGAGGGCAAAGATGATCAGCTGGAGACAGCTCATAGTTGAACTTGGGCAGGAAGCCAACCATGTTGTCAGCAGATGTTTTGTGGTATGTGGGTCACTAGGAATAATCGAAGTCTTTTTTTTATCCCCCTTTTCAGTACTGTAAAGACCCTCAAGCTGACAAGTAGAAGCACAGCTCTTCTACCCTAGAACTATTTGTTATTTAAATACAGTAAAGTGTTAGTCTCCTTTGGGATTTCTGTAGCAAGCTGAACAACTGTTGTGTCAGGAAGGTGCACGTGGTGTGAGTGCTGCTCTGCCGTGGTAGCATGCTGACCTGGATTGAAAACACTTAGGTTTCTTTGAGAGAGGCTTGGAGTTGCATAAACCCAAGTGGTAGCATTTTCATATGGACCTGAAATCTTTGCTTACCTTCTGATGATTGCAGTCTCTTCTACCAAACAGTAATTCATCTGATTTGTCAGCCAATTGCTGTTACAACAACTTGCAAACTTGACAAAAGCATTTTGAGAAAACCTCTTCTATCTTCCATGTCCACCTTCCCTTATGTGTCTGTTTCTGTCAGGAACATACATACATACATATGTACTTATATGAGTACACATACATATAGATATGTAGATCTTCTTCTGGGTGCATTGCCTCAATGTGGTAATTACGGGGAAGAGGAGGGGAGTTCTCTTTGCAACTGCTGTCCCACGCCTTTGCAGAGGATATGCTTATATCCTGATTCCAGTTACTAAGAGCAAAGACTGGTTGTGAGAAATCTAAACCATTCAGTCTTTGGCCACAGATAATAATTATTTCCATCTTGCACACTTGTATCTCTTAGCCGTTTTTTGGACTGATGCCGGGGACAGAGTCAGCCTGAGGCTCAAGCCTCTAAAAAAGGGCCAAAAAATTGTTGTGACAGTGACTTTGAGTGAATTACTGAAGCCTCTGTTTCTGTTGTGCAAAATTTGTCTAAAAGTATAAACAATCGCAAATGCAAAATATTATTAGGCCTAGGTGGAGTCTCAACTAGGATTTGTTGTATTTCTTGCCATCGTAGCTGTTGGCCAACCCATTCTCCACACTCCAGCTCCATTCCCCTGCAGCTGCTGGGTGAAATGTGCAGTAAGGAAGATTTTCACATTGTCACAAGTGCTCCACTATGTACAATTTTTTTTTTTTCTTTCCTGAAGCTGTTTCCTAACTTATTGGACGGGTAAATTTGGTCTCCCAACAAGCTCAGCAGTTTTTGTGGGAGTTTTCCCAACTCTAAGATAAAAAGAAGTTTAATTTCAAACCTCATATTTTTCTTCTGTTATGAATGATTAAATGCATGCACATGAAGGAGGAGGAGGAAAGACTCAGTGATATGTACCAAAGTGTTCTTATAAAACAAGAAACCTATCTTGAAGGAAATTGGGTTTCTTGGAGGCTTTTTCACAAGCTCATTCCATGGGGGATCATCCCCCCTGAGGTTTCATCACCATAAAATGTTTAGACTGACACTGTGGCTGAGGAACAGGTTTTAGTGTCAGCAAGTGCATGAGGCTGCCTGTCCCGGGCTCTGGAATAGCAGGGGAAGGCAGCTGCTTTGGCAGCACCACACCACGCACCACGGGTCGTGCGATGCGGGGAGATGCCCCAGCAGGCGCATGACTCAGACCGGGGTGGTAAAAGTCATTAAGAGGGCTGTGACACCACCACTGTGTGTCACTGGTGAATACTTGGTAGGGAACTTGCCTTGGCAATAGCAGGACCGGAAAATTAAACTCTCCCATCCCTAGGAGGAAAAGGAAAGTTTATATCGGTAAGAACTTTAGCAGCCATCCTGCTCACTGGGCAGCATGGAGGTAGGCAACCATGTCAGACACAATTACTGCTCCTTTTATAATAACCCCCTTTTTTCCAGACAGCCAGTGAACTGAATTATCAGCCTGCTAAGCCAGATGTAACATGCTCAGACCTAGTCACCGCTTTGCTTTCTGGGTCCCCTCCAGCAGCTCTGTTGCATCAGGGAAAAGCTGCTGGAGAAGAGTCTGCAGCAGTCCATACCGATGTGCCCATCACCCCTCTGCAGGGAGAGGTTGGAGAAGGAGACAAAGGGCACGTGTGGGAGAAATGCACTTCTGGTGGCCACGGTGATGTGAAGGGTGAAAGGAGGATGGAAGATCTTGGAGGCCCTTTTTTGTGCTCTCTGTTTGCCCCCCTCTACTCACTCTGAAGTACCTCTCCTCCCCAGGCAAGCTGATCCTCCTGCTGATTCAAAAGGCAAAGCCCAGTGGTCAGGCAGGATGTCCTTTCTGTCAGTGATGAGGCAGTTGTCTTCCTATCCTTCCTGTTTCTGAGTGTAATGCAGTCTGTGAGAGTGAAATTTCAAACGTTACGGTACTCTAGCTGTTCTGTGTGTGTAGAGAAATTGGAGGATTAAGAGTGAGAGAGACTGAGTGGTAGACCCTTGTATAAAAATGACAGATGCCCTGGTTTAAAAGGTGACAATTTGCCTATGCAGTGAAATGGTTCTGTCAAGGCATCAAGAAATTTGGGGACTTGAATGCAGAGAAGTAAGCATTTGAAAATGCAGTCTGCCTTGAGCTTCTGAAGTAGCCTCCGACCTCCAGAACTGATGTTTTGTAATTTTGCCTTATCATCTGCTTGGGTTTATCATGGTGGTAATAGGGATAATGACAGAGAGTCAGTCATTTCCACTTAGATGCCAGTTTTTAAGTAATAATAAGCTCACAGCGGGTTCGATTTGGTCTGTGCTGAGAGTACCTGGGGTTATTTTCCCTTTGCTTTCTCATGGTAAATTATCTCAGCCCACCAGGGCCAAGCTGATTTTCTAGCTGTAAAAAGAAGAAGACGAACATGCAACACCGCACAGCGCTGTACACTTAGCTGCTTCCTCCTTTGTTGTTTTCTTTATGTTATTTAGGAAAAGAAAATTCTCCAAGCCACCCATTAGGGTTCGAATCCAGGTCATAAAAAAAAAAGTAAACTAATAGTGGACTGTCTCCCCTAACCCTCTCACCCCATGCATCTCTCCTCTGTATTGCAATCCCTAATGGGAACATTTAAAACCAGTGCTTATGATAATGCCCTTGTTCCCATGGACACCACAGCACTGCAGAACCAAGATTAATGGAGGACCATTGAGACTGGTCCTAAAAGATTGTTCCTCTTGTGTATTATGGTCTGTCATGCTGCATCCATTAGCAGAGGAGCGGAGGGTCCTCATCGTGTTGGTATCACTGGGACCAAATCGAGCTACTGCAAGATGGCATTTCCATAGCACATCAACAGATCATTTCACCACTGCTTAAGGCATCGTAAATTGGACTTATAGCTCAGCTGCTGGCATAAATAAGTCCCTTTGATAGTTAGTGGAAGACGTTATGACACTCCAGGGTACAGGAGGGGACATTGGCACTGTCATTTTTTTTCTCCAGCCCTGGCACCCTGGTGCCTCTGATCTTTCTGAAGATTCAGGGCACGCGCTCTTCATTACGGTTTGGGCACCAGGGACTTGTTTTTTTTGCAAGATTAATGAGCACCACGGAAATTCTCCAGCGCATCTCGATAATTAAGTCTTTGTTTATCAAAAAACAAGTTATATTAGGAGCAGAAAATTCGCAGTAATTATTCATAATTCTAACAATTCAAGTATAGCTACCTCATTTGCCTGGGTAATTCTGCTTTTTAATTTCTTGCATACATTTGCATATTAATTTTGCCCGTCGGCTGCAGCAGGCTTTGACAGTTTGTTACTATGTGATGGTTTTCACAGGGGTGCGACTCAGTTGGGTGGCATTTCGACTGGGTGCAATGATAAATTATGAATTTTCTAATTTGCTGCATAATGAAGTAACCCCTTCCAACCCAATTAAAAAAAAAAAAAAAGCAAAGATGGGGTCTTTTAAATAATATTTCCCAGGTATTTCATCTCTCTGTTTTTGTTGTTGTTGTTTTGCAAGCTTTTTTTTTTTTTTTTTTTTTCACTTAAAAAGCAGATGACTGCATTTGCAGCCTTTCAGAATGACTGTGCCTTTCCATACATCAAACATGATTCATGATTCATGTATCCCCAGACTATATTCATGCTGTAAATTGGCCACTCCTCAACCCTCAGGGCAATCACGGATGATAGCAGGGAAGTCCTAGTTTCTTCTCTGATGTCCAATTTGGGCTGTCGTGATCTGTGTGTATGAGTCTGTCTGTCTGTGTGTCGGGGAGCAGGGATTTCAAATGAGGGAAATAAATGATGTGTGTTTGTTTTACCTACTTACTCGAGAGGCTGTACTGTTGTAAATTCACTGCTAAGCTACTGTGAGGGTTTCCTTCTAATTTCTTAAAATGGTTGTAGAAATAAGTGTATATGTATTTGTTACTTGAGCATTGTAAAAAAAGGATCTGTGGAGACTTAATTTGTGGGTGAGAGATAAGGGATTTTAGTTCAGTGTTGGTAAGTGTGTTCAGTACATTTGGTAATTTTATGCTCATAATGCAGCACTTAGAAAGCCCAAGTATTGCTGGGTAAAATTTGTGGTGTTTCATTATACAACTGCAGACGGGCAAAACAGTTTAGAAATACTGTAGGCCTGATGCCATCCCGACTTTAAAGAATCTGAAATAACCCAGCCAATCTGTTTAGCATGATGCAAATACTGTAATTATACAATTATGCTGCATTTTTAATATAGAACAATTCCTATACATTTTGTTGTCTCTTAAAATTCTGCATTATTAAGAAACCAAGCCACGATTTTATCGGAGGCTGTGCCACAACCACATGGCAGTAGATCACGGAGGATTTTAACATTAATACCCCACAATCAAACAGCAGAGAGCACACAGCACTAATACAAACCCGCCACCGAGCGCAGCATCACGTAGTATTAATTCGGAGCATCTTCATCAGGTGAGCGAGGAGCCCTCCACGCTACCCTCGTCCAGCCTTGGCAACGCAGCGCCCAAAGCCCCGGCACCACCTCCTTCCACAAATCCAACCCAACTGCAGAAATGCCCAACGCCACCGTTCAGGGCTGTCAACATTGTTATAACACACAGCCCATGATTTCAGCCTGGCACAAGCGGGCAATGCCGAGCGCCACGATATTTTATAGCGTAATCACCCAGCTAAATTCAACCCTACAGCATGGAGCGAGCAGCAATAATACTGAGCACGACACAGTGTTGTCATAACATATATTAGAGCCATTCAGCACAGCCACAAAGTGTGGCAGCACATTGCGTGTTCATACGTAAAAGTGGAAGCTGTTCTGGCGTGCTGGCACTGCTGGCCACAGCTGTACACCCAGCCCACGCCAGCTGTGAGCACCTACAGCCAAACTACCCTGTGAAACACAGGCGACAGCAGCGATGGGCAGCTTGTGCTCCCCTGATACAATGCAGGATTTGCACCCGAGCAAAATGCCTGACATATGCACTCCTTACTGTGCCATTTGATTGTGCCCAGCGATGCTACAGCGCAGTTGCAACACTTTGTCTTCATGCTGTCGCAAGACATACAACTTATCTCAAATGTACCACAGTAACCTAAACAAGAGCACCTTGTTACCGATTTATATTAATTATGAGAAAAGTTCCCTACCTGGTATTTTACCAATGAAAAAGGCAGCTTTGTCAAAAATCAAGTTTTCCGCAGGAATGTCTTGGTTTAATGACATTTTGACAGAAGGGGGGAGGTTCTTTGTGGTTTCTTAAATGTTAACTAGTCCATTTAGACTTTTTTCACTTTTACATGCCTTTTTTTTCTTTGAATTTTTCTGTGAATAAGGAGTTCTTAATACATCCAAATTGTCCAAGTCACTGTTATTTTAATAATGATGGTTAACCTCAAGTTCCCCCCTGCCTAATTCAACTTTGTGGTGGATGTAGTTGTTTGTTTCTGTTTTTTATTAATCCATTTTTTATTATGCAAGAGAGGAAGTCCTGTCTGTCTTTTTTAAGACAGTGAGTCGGAAACCCTGCAAGTGCCTTGGTATCACTACCAGTCATCCCAAAGAAGCCATAAAGTTCCTCAAAGCCAAGATCGGTGCAGCAGGGACAGGATTCCCAGTGTTCAGCTGCCATGATGCTACTGAGCTGATGTGGTATATCTGCAATAACGAGTCCCCCGTACTCTTTGGCTGGGAAGTGTCAGTCTGGAGGGTGTCTGTAGCTTGGGGTGCCCCGTGGGACAGCACGGGGGTGCCCCGTGGGCAGTGTAGGGCTGACACAGTGCAGCACTGGGGAGAGCTGAAGTGAACCCGTACGTTGCTGTAATGCAGCGTCACGGTGCGCTGTCACAGTCTTGTTTTCTGGTGTTTGCTCGACAAAACATTAGAACCGCGTAAAGGGAAATGACTGATCCTTAAATGTACTCTAATAACATAAGCCTTCAACTGCAAACATCAATACACCCCAGTAAAGTGCACAGTTAGTCATGGCAATTAGTATTTATCTAATCTGATTTATATTGGGGCTTTCTATAATGCCCACTGCTGTATCATCCATGCTGTGATCAAATGCAGCAGACATGCATAGCGAGGCATCTTCCCAGACTTCAGTCTCCTCCCTTCCCTCATTCTCCTTCACTTTGTTATTTATTATTATTCAAATTTATACATCACTAAACAAAAGAGCACTCATCCCAAGCCACTGATAAACTCTTAAAAATACATCTCATAAAATGAGCAGACTCCATAATTATCCACGGATAAAAATGCAACAGCAACCATGTGACTACACTAAATTTAATCAAAATCACTAACAAATCGCCACCAGAGTTCCTTCCAACCATGTCTTTACTCATCTTTTGCCGATGAGCTATGCAGAGAAGACTGGTTTTGCACTGACACCTGAAGGCTGTTCTGAACCAAAAATGGGTTTGAAGGTGCCGAGCCTAACTGGGAAATCACCTTACCCTTTTAACACTCATGCTGATTTCTTAGGGAAACAGTGTCTGTAGCACCTGTCTGTTTAACTACTGCATACATCAGTTTGGGTGCAACACTGCGGTATGACTTTGCTACTGGGTCTGCATGGGTGACTCAAGAAAAATAATTAAAATTTAAAATGTTTTAATTAATTCTTTAGTGAAGACAGCCTTAGAGGCAATGGCCATTTAAGATAAGAGAGTGATTTAAAGCCAACCTCATTCCTCTTCTTCAGTTGGAGAGTAGAAACTTTCCAGTGTGGACTCCGATTTGTCCTATTTCACAGGGTGGAAGTAATAAACTTTCATTGTTAATTGCAGTCCTTCATTGTTAAAACAGCTGCAGTAGGTGTTAACCAAGGTCTTTTTACTGAGGAAGACTCAGAAAGGCCCGGGACATTCTGGTCTGGAGAGGGGGCACTCACTCACGTACAGACTGGCCTCCAGCCCTAGTGAGAGCAATTATGATTTATTTTCTCTTGAGTGTCTTCAGAAGAGAGAGGTGGGCTAGCAAGAAGACATCTCTGCTTGTGGAGGAGGAGAAACAGTAGGACTAACAGGTACAAAGAGGCTTTTGACACATTAAACCTTTTGGAATGGTTCTTCAGGACTTCATAGGACAAGGAAAGCCAAACTTGGGATAGCCTTATACGTACTACCCTTTGGGAGTGATCCATGTAGGGGATTATCCTCAGAGGCAGGACATGGCTGCTTCTTGGAAATTGAGCTGGTGTTCCAAAACAAAACCCAAAGGTGAGATAATCATCAAGCAGTGAGGACTATCAGGGATCCAGCACTCAAAGGCACACTGTGACCTGCTTTTCTTCAGCTGTGTAGAGGTACCTGAACTGCCTTAATCCTTTGCTGATTTCACGAATTACTCATTCTCCTCTGTGGAAAAGGGTTAGTGGGTTTGACATTCACTTAAACTTGTTCCCTACTATTTCCTGTCCTGAAATATGTTTTCAAAATTGGCTGCAAGGTGAGCCTGGTTTAGGGATTTAACTCTGTAGGCCACTCTTTCATGGACCATTTCCTTTCCCAACACCTTAAGCCTCTGTGTTTGACTATTACAAATGTTTCACTGTGTGGATCACTGTAGGTGTTCCAAATAAGCCAGCCTTTTTGTACGAAGTCAAATACATTATAATCCCTTTATATATTCCCTTTATTTGAGAGGTGACAGCAACTGCTCTGCTAGTGTTTATTCCTTCAAATTTGGTACTGCACTTCAGAATTGCACTGCTTTTGAGGGGTTCATACTAGAGTGGAGCCAAACCCTGGGGCACCAGGGCTGCTGGCTTGTGGGCAGTGGGAAAAAGCCTCTGTGTATCCTTCCACACAGCTCATCTGCTACTCATCTACTAGGTTTTCTTAATAGTGGTGAGTATTTTGCCTAGGAAAAAAATAATAATAAATGTAGACCATTCATGTATAAAAAGATTTAGAATGACTGCCCACTTAAAAGTGACTCTGACTCCAGAATAGTTAATAAAAAAAGATCAGCGGGATCACAGAATCATTTTGGTTGAAAGGACCCTTAAGATCATTGAGTCTCACCATTAATCTAGCACTGCCAAGTCCATTGATAATTTGGTTGCATATTTTTAGCAGTTAGGATTTCTTCCATCTTGAAACAAAATAATACAATTTTCAATAAAACAGTTTCTCCTGGATGCTGACCTTTTGCATTATTACTGGATAATTCAAAGGTATTCATCTCTTCCTTACAAGTCATGTTTTAAGAAGTTGTGGGCCTCATCCACCCTGTGACCCTTTTTCATTCTGGGGGTTCTGTGTTTCTCAGTTCTGCTTTAAAGCTTTGTTTGAATTAGTACTTGATACTTAGAGAAATCTGCCATAAACATGAAAGGCTTTAATATTCATCATTTTACATTAGGTAATACAATGGTTTTTAATAAGCAAAACTCTTGCAAGCTGTAAATAGGTAAGTGATTAATCATTAATTTAAGTCCATTTTCAGTGGTTGAGAGAATACTGTCCTTTCACTGAGTTTAGAAGTTACTGGGAGATGTGCTTTTATTGAGGGAGCTCATGCATGTTTACCAAATAAGACTGCAGGGATGCTAATATTAAAATCAGTCTGAAAATCTGTACTCTCACCCATTCTTGCTGGTTCTGAATCACACTAAAAAGGGCTTTTTAGGAAAATCACATTAGCTTAATTTAAAATTAAGATAATGTAACATCAGTAGTAGTCTTAGAGGATTAAAAAACTAAAAATTGCTGGTACATTTTCTCAGTTGGAAAACACACTGTATTTTTTTTAAAAAAAAGCAGTATTGGATTAATAATTTTCTGTATTCCTAAAGTAAGATAGATACCAAGAGAAGAAGATAACCTATATTAAAAAATATAGGAAATGGTGATTGTTTCTATCCTCTGTCAAGCCTTTTCCTTCTGAATTTGAAATTATGTATCAAATTTGTCTTCTTTTCAGTCCATTGAGTTTTGGTTGGGTTTTTTTTTTTCAGTTAGTATTTTCGTTAATATGCTCTGGTATTACAAATTTCAGTGTATTTTTCTTACATCTGTGTTGACCTCCATCTGAAGCTGCTCAACATTTTTGTTCACTTTTTATTATTGTAAATGTGTAGGCACACTAAAGGTGAAGTCTCCGCTCTGGGAATGATTCTCAAAGTTTGGTCAGGAGGTTGAAATGTTGCAGCCCTGATGACAACAATGTGTGATAACCTCAGTACAGTGTTCACAGCTTTCTGCTCACATGTTACTCATCGTGGAATTGATGATAACTCTTCTGTTTGGGTTATTTCTGTCTTTCTAATATTTAAGGTGAATATGGCCCATTAAAAAGGGGACAAAAATACTAGTTCCTGTTTTTCGTGCTATGTGGCATCTTTTTATAACAGTCACTGCCATGACTAAGTTTGTGATTGATCCTTCTTCATTGCTCTGGAACTCAGAGAAGTAAGAAAGTTTTATTTTGTCCTAAATAAGATGTATTAGTTAGGTGCTGTAATCACACAAACATTTCTAAAGATGTTAATTCAAGTTAAGACTGGACATCAGGAAAAGGTTCTACATAAAGAGGGTAGTTGGTCACTGGAAAAGGCTCCCCAGGAAAGAAGTGGTCATGGCACCAAGCCTGTCGGAGTTCAAGGAGGGTCTGGATGATTCTCTTAGTTATATGGTTTAACTTGATGTAGCCCTGCAAGGAGCGGGGAGTTGAACTCAATGATCCTTATGGGTCAATTCCAGCTTGAGATATTGTAGGTTCTGTGATTCTATGATGATAATCCAAAGGCTGTACAAGGCTAGGAAGTTTCGTGATAACCTGAGCACCAGGGAGACAGAATGCTCCCCAAAAATACAGGTCTGGTGGGCAGACCAGGGGAGTAGTGAACAAATTCTTTATTTTGCTTTGCTTAGGTGTAAAGCTCTTGCTTTATCTACTGAACTCTCTTAGCTGAACCCCAAAGTTAAAACATTTTTACCCGCAGATTCTCTCCACCATCCCATGGGGGACAAATGACTGAGCAGCTGTGTATTGCCAAGCTGCGACTGGGATTGATCCACAACCCTTGGGAAGCCAAAACCCAGTGAATCATGGAAGCAGAACCCTCCACACCAGCTCTGTACCTAATGCTCCCTGACTCTGGCAGCTGAGCAGCCAGCACCCTGAGCCTGCCTTCCCCAGCAAGGTGATGCCCAGACACTCACAGACACAGTGTCTGTGTGTTAAACAAGTGATTTATTGACATCATTGCACAGGGTAAAGCTCCCCAGAGGAATGGACACGGGAAGTGGGAGGGTGGTGGCTGTCCAGGGGGTAACGGGAGTGAGTCTCTGTTGTGAGACTCCTGGCACTGGCCCCTTTCAGCTGCACTGGGTCCCGTTCCTTGGAGATGCTTTTGCCGTGGAGGAGGGGTGCAGCAGCAATTCCCACTGCCAATTAAGCAGCATGTTCTGTGCATCCGAAGACTCAGTTCTGCAGCAGCAGCATCCCTGGGAATGTTTTCGGTCCTGACCCCATCTCTGAAGAATTGAGCCTCTGTGATAGCACAGCTCTCTGGACATGTCCTGCTGCTGGTAACAGTGGCCTCTGTCTTCTCACAGCTCAGGAAGGCATGTGAGTCACCTTGCTTCACTCCAAACATCTCAATCAGGACAGTGCTGTCAGAAGTGTGTGTCAGCTGGAGCTTTGCAGGAGTGCCTGCAGGGTAGAACCATCAGATGGCAGTGTCTTGACTGTGACATAACCGCCTAGATACCTTTTGGCAATATCTGGAACCAGCAGGTGGTTCTGTCTGTGTCTAGGTAGGGCTGGTAATGAGGGTGCGTCCATGTCTAGGTAGGGCTAGGACTTTGTTTTTCCCTCAGCTCCTCCTGGAGGTAGTGGAAGAAGCACAGCAGGTCCTCTGCCAGCTGCTCCATCATGCAGGTGCAATGCAGCTCCACTTGGAGGCAGGAGTTACTCACTGGCGTGTCCTTGGTAGCAGTGCCCATCTCCAGGTGGAAGGAATGTCCACTGAGGGGGCTTCAGGGGCACGGAGGTGGTAGGTGGCATCCTCCTCACAGGGACTCCAGCCTCCAAAGGCACTGCTCACCCTGATGACTGGCATCAGTCATGGCGTGAAATTGTTCCTGGAGAATTTTTGGCAGACATGTAGACGTTAATCCACCAGCCTCTCCACCACTGTGAAGGATTCTGATGGGTTCAGGAGGTGCTCTGCCAAAATCCTGTGCACATCCAGTGCAACACTGGGTTTTTCTTCTGGCTTCTCCTCATCAGCCTTGTCTCTGGAAGTTCTCCTTTTGCTGCTGCTGGCTGCCTGGCAGCTCCTTTTCCTGAGCAACAGCAGAGCTCAAAGAGCAGGACCAGGACTGCAGCAGTGGCCCAGAACTGCCAGCACTGCAAAGCAGCAAAGAGCGGTGTTCCCCAGGCAAAGCTGCCCTGCTCCAGCTTCTGCATCCCATCCAAGACATGAGCGGCCAGTTTCTCCAGGAGAATGCTGTGGGAAATGATATCAAAGACCTTACTAAAAATCTCGGTAGAAAACATCCCCAGCCTTTCCCTCATTCACTAAGTGGGTCACCTTGTCATAGAAGATCAGGTTAGTTAAGCAGGATCTGCCTGTAGTTCCTCAGGTCCCCCTTCAAACCCTTCTTGTAGATGGAGTTCACAATTCCATGATTCCGTGATTTGCTGGCCTACAGTCAACTGGGACCTCCCCAGTTAGCACAGACTGTGGATGAGTGATGAAAAGTGGATTGGTGAGCACTTGTGCCAGCAACCTCTGAACCCTTGGGTGGATCTCACCCAGGTCCATAGACTTTTGTGTGTCTAAGTGATGTAACATGTCACTAACAATTTCCCCTTTGGTTATGAGGGCTTCACTCTGCTCCCTGTCTTCCAGCTCAGGGGAGTTGGGTACCCAGAGAACAGTTGCTCTCGGTATTAAAGACTGAGGCAAAGGCACTAAATACCTCAGCCCTTCCCTCATCCTTGGTCAGTTTGCCCCCACATGCAACAGAAGATGGGGATTCTACCTACCCCTCCTTCTGTTGCTAATGGTTAACCCATCTGTTCTGTCTTTATTCTATTCCTCCCCCATTCACCTGAAGGTGTGGGTACAAAAATTCCTCCCCTGCTACAGCCAGCTAGAGAAGCTTGTCCTACAATACAAAAGGTAGAAGATCATGTACTTATTACTGCAGGGTATGGAAATAAACTACTGAAAACTTGATGCATACATGGGCTTCTATAACTATAGCAATACTACTTCTTTAGGATAATTTAAAAACCATTTTACAATTACTAATTAATTACTTAATTTAGATTTTAAAAGCTTCGTCTCAAATTGAAATGTGGGTGAGGGGAAAACCAGGATTTTTTGTTGCTGTAGTAATTCTCAAATTTATTATACCCTTCCTGAATTCAGAGTACCCACAGGCCAGTGACATCGCTGACAGGCTTTACCCAAATAAATAAAACTTTCTACATTACTCCCTAGGTATTGCCATGTCTTTAAAGCTTCAGCCCAGAGGAACTGCCTGTTACTTTCTCTTGTGTATGCAACTGCTGCTCGCTGGTTTTACTTGCTAGTCTTCCAGTGATGATAAGTGTCCAGCTTCCCTGCAGGGTGAGTACACAAATAATTTTCCTCCTTCTGTAGCAGTAGGTAAACTTGGGCAAAGTAAAACTTTCCACCACTTTTATTAACAAAACAATATTTGTAAATCATCTCCAGTGTGATGAAAATATGTTAATCATTATTAATAATAAAATATCAGTGAAGGGGCCGAAACTTTTTAAAATGACTGCATGAAAAATATGCAAGACGGCAAGTTCAGAACCCAAAGCTATAAATACACAAGAGAATAGTTATTTAACATGTGCTGTAATTTGCACTATTTAAATCTAATATTAGAGCTGTGGCTTTTTTATGTCAAATCTAGAATGCTTCAGCAATGTTAGATAAAAATGGTCATTTCTGCATTTGCTGAAATAGATTATGCTGAACTTTATAAGAATGCCATGTAGATTTAATCCATGTTAACTGAGCTATTTCTCATTATATAGAAAAAATGCTTTCATATTCTTATATTCAGTAAAGGCAAACTATATTTACATTTCTGCAAGGACTGGCAACACACAGTAAAGTTTGTCAAAAGGATGATGTGCATTGACTTAACTCTCCTGGTTAATGGGTTCAGTCCAGTTTATTTTTTTGTGACATGGGAAGAAAAATTCAATATATAATTTTGTGTCATTTAGGGGAACCACGAACGTAGAATCAAAAGAGGGAAACAGAAAAAAATAATAACCCTTCAAATGATTTTATCCTGAGAAGCAAATGGATTTAACTGCAATGCCCAACCCCCCCTAACTGTATTTGTATACACTGGTTCAGAGTTTAAGATTCAGATAACACTCAGTATTCAAATTTGTCATAAGCCATATGTGCAGGTGAGAAATTGCAACGTTTTGAACTGTTTAAAATTCATTTTATTTGAAACTGTGCTTCAAAACCAGAACAGTCCTGCTAACATTCTGAACGTCACTTGCCTCTTTAATAATATTGCTAGAGATATTTTGAGCAGAGCTAATTTTAAAGTACAGGTAGTTAGCTAGAGTTTAAACCCCTTACCAACTAAGTAAGTTGTGTCACGTTTGCATCGAACTTGATTACGTTACTTGCTTTTTTAGCAGGATATCAAGTGCCTACCATAGCTTAATTTTATTGCACTTATAATTAGGATGGCATGCACAGCACTCAAAAGTAGAACCCCCCCCCCAAAAAACAGTGCTGCTGTAACAGTGCTTTGGTAGGGTATTGGGTTTTATTGATGTATTAGTGTATAAAAAGAATTGAGTACAGACTAGGAATGGACAATACTATTATGCCATTTTTATATAAGATATAAACCTAAGCCCATATATTGTCACTGTGGGGTTTGCTTATTTCACTGTCTCATATTCTTGATGGCCAATTCTGGAGGTAGATGTGAACCAGGCTGGGTTTTGTGCTGAGGTTAGGGCTCAATGGGAAGCAGGGCTACTGGGGGCTAGACAATCCCCATCCCATCTAGCTTCAGCCTGTTATCTTTTCTTCCCACCCAGCTTGCTAAAAGTTTTACAAGCCTATTGTTTCCCAGCCACCAATGATGTGTTTTGGAATAACCTTTAATTATCACCATGTCTTTATCAGCCCACAGTGCTTTTTGTTCTTTTCAAAAGCAAACCATTGTTACTTGCTCACTAACCCCAGAGTAGTGGCAATATTAAGGAGAGAAACCAAGACAAACAAAACTGATTAGGGCAAGATTTGCTTTCAGAGTACCTATTTCTGTCACAGAGGGATGGATAAATAAAATAATGTTTCAATAATTTATGCGGTGTGCACAGGAAAAACGTTGGAAATGTGAAACAAAAATGACATGTAAAGAACAACTGAAGTTGATAACTGCTTTTATCAGCTCAGGTGATAATTCTAAAATAAATGGAAATATTGCTTCTGTTGTAAGCTCACGAATTGCAAAAGGTTTTGGATATGTAATCCCCTCCCAGAAGTTCACTGCAGTCTTGTTCTCTTCACTGCCACGTGGGACCAAATGAGATCTGGCCATGACCTGGATATGAATTCTCCTTATCACCAAGAGGCAGTGCCAACTCTCAGTCCTCAAGACTGCTGTGGTTTGGCCTCAGACGGCAGCAAAGAACCATGTGGCCATTCTCTCAACTCCTCACAGCTGCAGGGGAGAATTGGAAGAAAAAGGCAAAACTCATGGGTTGAGACAAAGGCAGTTTAATAGAGCAGCAAAGGGAGCAGGAAAAACCGACAATAACACTGATAGAGGAATGTACCAGCACAATTATGGTACCTCTCAGCAACCAGACCTGGGACACCTGAGCTTGCTCCAAGTGGTACTTTCTGTCCCCTCCCCTGGCCAGCTCCGCTACAGGCTGGGCATGGCTCACATGGGATGGGATGGAATACCTGTGTCCTTGCCAGAGCCCAGGGAGAGTCAGCCCTATCCCCGTTGGAACCAGGACAAGACTCAATTTGGAAGCACAGTTAAGTCCCTTCTCATGCCTCAGTTTACCTGCCTGTAAGAGCACATATTTATTTTCTTCCTTGGGGAATCACGAGATGTAAGGAATATACAGATCATGCTCTGGGAGCTTCTGAACCATTGATCTCCCTTATGAGCGATGAGTACCTCTGTCTCTTTTTCACTCTGTGAGCCTCTGTATGTCTGCTTGGTCACAGCATCCTTCTTCAGATTCCTGTGTCAACTCTATATAAAAAGAGAAGAAGTTGCTATGGCATCAACTTGGTGCTCAGAGGGAAGGCGGAGAGGAGCAAGCAGGGCTGCCTGGGGCCCAGGCAACCGTGGGGTGATGTGGGAAGGCAGCCGAGAAGGCTCAAGGGTGACACTGGGGGCTCTTGCACCTGCAGTCACAGGCGTTCCATTGCAGGGGTGGGGGTCTGACAGCCCCTGGATGCAAACCCGGGGTGTTGGGCTCTCACAGGATTGATGGGGAGGCGTACTATTGTTTTGCAAGAATTCTTTGTTTCTGGCTGCTTGCTTTTGTTGGCCTGCTGGAGGCAGGGGCAGGTCACTTGTGTCCCAGCCCAGGGCATTGGCAGTGGCAGCTGTGGGAGACTTGGGGGACAGTGTTGGATCAGAAAGGTTGGGTCCCGAAGGGCTGGGCCCTGGAAGGTGCTGGCGTGTCACGGGGTGGGAGACTACAGAAGTTGGAGCCTCTTTTTCTGTCTCTCCCTCTCCTTCTCTCTTTCCCCTCCATCTCTGCCTGCCCCCCCGCACCCCCTCCCCGCCAGCCCTTTGTCGACACTTGATCATTTACATCAAGTTGACATTCGCAGAGTTTACTCAGGGGTCTGTAATTGTATTCTTTCACCGGTTCTGCATTACCAACCATGAAAATGGAATCTTATCATCCCTGACCAATTTTTAATGTACAAAATGATTTGGCCGAGGTTCAAAGGGAGTCACAATTGAAATCAGGTGAATGATACATGTAGGTTTTTTTCAGTTTCTCCGTGCCTTGATTTGATTTTTCTCGTATGGCATACAGGGAGATGTAGCTTATTTTTATGTGTGTGAGTGTGTGTGTGTACAAGCTATATAAATGCATGTATATACTCTGCGCATATATCGATGCGCTATCTGCCTATCTATATTTTGTGTACATATCACTCCAATTTACCCATTTGCAATGCAATGGATGACAATGAAGTTTGCTCTAATCCCTAAAAAGCAATCAAAGAATTGGAACGGGGTTAAAGCCTGCTGATAGTGCACTGCGATTAATAGGACATTATTAAATAGCCCCCTCCTTCAGCTCCTCTTCCCTCCACGCCCCCTCCCCCCCGCCATCTTACCAGATGAAAAGAGGCCTCGGAGACTAAATAAATAAATAAATGAGGTTACATTTACATTATAAAGAATAGGGAAGAAAACAATAGGGAATCCTCCTCACTGAAAGGCATACCATCTCCAAAGGGACAGAGTCCTCAAAGTAGGGGGGGGGAAGGGGAGTTCCTGCTCTCAAATATCATTAGAATGTTTTTTATCATGTATAACTCAGTCAAGCTGCTTCTTTCAGGAGCACAGTTCCTTAAGATCAAGGAATCTATCAACTTACATAGCTCCCTTAGCTATCTTATCTAAGTGCCTCACAAACAGGAATGTATTTATCCACACAACCCCTGAGCAGGAGGGAAATGTTTTTGTCTCCATTTTATAGATTGAGGAGAATGACAATGAGATTCAAGGCCTCACAACAGCTGCTGGTTTTGGAGGGCCTGGCTGGGGCACCCAGGTTTTTCTACCTTTTCTCTTCTGTAGGCACTGTCCCCCTGTTCTCCTCGCTAGAGGTTAGAGACTTTACCTGTATTTCTGAATGGTTTCTGAAAACTACACTGAAGAAGTCCCAGGTTTGACATTTCGAAGTCATTGGCCATTTTTAGAACAAGTGACTTCCCCAAGGTCACGCCGGGTGCCCATCCAGGGAAGCAAACCTGGCCTTCTCTAACCACAAGGCGCCATTTCCTAAGGTGGTAGACAGTGTGTCCTGGTGAAGGTACCAGTCTGTACTTTGTTTCTGTATCTACTTGACATATCAAGAGAAGCAACAGGAGGGGCTTTCTGCTTAGTGCTCAGAATGGACCAAGGATGGTCCAATTGCTTTATCCATAAAAAATCTGTTGTGGGAGCAGAGAAGATCTAATGTGTTGTTGCTATGCAAGAGGTGTGTGCACAGCTTCCACAAAGGCAAGTTGCACAATCTCAACAGAACAAAGAGGTTCCAAGTGCTCTTAGCATTAGTATTTGTAGGGGGTGGAACAATGGTATAACCAGTAAAACAGCATATCTTAGGTAGGGATTGGTAGTGTTAGAAGTGACTGGTAAAGCAAACAGCATTTCAGGATGCTCTGCTGGTGACATCAAACTCAAAGCTCTGGGAAAAAGATAAACCAAGCCTGGAAGGACGTTTAGACCAGATGTGCTACGAAGTGGCTGAATTCTCATAAGATTCAGCGTGTTTTGTGCAGTGGCTATTTGTCTTAATTGGCAAGTTAAGTTATTTGACATCCTTAAATACAGTTGTGATTTTAATCACACTTGGATTCTAAAGAAACTCTTCCTGAAATATTTGACCGTCATGAAAAGAAGTAGTTCTTTTAAGCAATCATCAGTTTCTCTAATATTTGGTGGTACGCCAGAACTGGAAAGATTTCTGAAGTCAGTGTTCTTGTGCCATTTTTTTTTTTTTTTTTTTTTTTTATGAAATAAGAAGTGTGAACCCTATGCTTCTAAAATTAACATTGATATAAACTGTAGCCTTCTGATAAATAATGTTATGGGCAAAAATACAAATTTCCCTGTAATCTGTGTGTCTGTTAATGGTGATTTTAGTGGCAGAATATAGACACTTCTGAAAGGTTTCATTCAAGTGCATTTTGTTCCTAGATACTCTATTTCTCATCTCACTCATGTAGCTGTGATTTTATACTAAAGCCTAGAGATTAGCCTGACCATAACAAAATTATTGTTCATCTCCCAGATGTATTCAGATAGTGTTTTGATGTTTTATGGTGAATAGTGTTACTAAAAAGGATTTGAATACTCCCTTTGGAGTTGTTCTGGCAGGGTGGTTTTCCAGACTGGAGTCAACACACTGCACACACAACAACTGGGAGAACGCTGTTGATTTCCTTACTTCAGAAGTATCCAGTGACACATCTAAAAATGTGATGATGGTTAAGCACTGGCTCAAAGATGACAGAAATCAAAGAAAGCTTTTCTATGCAAAGCTTTGTTTCCATAGTCTCTGTTCTTGGTGACAAAGTAGTGGGCTCAGCTAATTCTCTCATATATAAACTGCTTGACATTGTCATGAGAGAAATCAACAGAGCTTCAACTGTAAATAAGAGTTTCCTCAATGCAGACACAAAGGCAGTGTTTTCTGAGAAATGTATAATGGGAAACAACATATTGAGTAATTCTTGCTTGGGTTTCAGGAGTATGCTTGATATCGAGTAATTCTTGCTTGGGTTTCAGGAGTATGCTTGACATGACTGCCAGTTGTCCTGAGAAACACACTTGGGAATGGTGCTCTCTTTTTCCAAAGGAAAGCTTTGGATATTTTTTGTTTGTTTGTTTGTGGGAGGCAGGAAACTCAAAGAAACATGTTAGTGCAACTATTCTAGTGTAATTTTCAGGAAATTTAAAAGAAATTATATCTCTGCTCAGCAAACAGGGTACCAGAAGACAAAGATAAATGCACTAAGATACTGGGAAGGTGACAAGGGTTAATTTTCTTTATTTGTTAGCCTAGCACTGCGTATGCTGTGTGACCCCCAAATATCCATGAGCACTGAAGATTTGTTCAGCATGTTCCAGACAAGAGACAAACTCTATATTTTGGAAAACTGGTCGTGCTTGACTTCAACAGAATCATTGTGATTAACCTGGGAAACTGAGAAGACAGTGCTGCTGGTGGCTATCAGGACAGTGTCAAGATTGTGGCTCTGATTCTAGCAAGGTATTTTTACAAACATTTAGTTAATTGACAGTTGTATTCTAATATTTAATGATCTAAGCATGATTAAAGACTTTAATTTTCTTTCGTCTTTGCTGCAGTACAAATCCTTGTCGTGATATAAAAATATTAGCACCCACTTTAGATAAGATCTCAATATGATAACTTCTGCATTTAGCTTCACTGTAAAAATGATTATGTATAAAGCATATCATAACTCAAGATGGTCTTCTGGTTTTGGTCACAGTGATATAGAGTATAGTAATATATAGCCTTTGTTAAAGAGGATGAGATGAAAATTTATAACAGCCTGTAAGTATCATAATGAATATCTACAATAAAGTCTGCTTTTAGCTGTTGATTTTTATTATTGTAGGATCACCTGTATCACAGGAGCATTCCTGACATTTGCCAGAGTTAGAAAGATTTATTCTTGGGCTAAAGGGAAATGCCACGAGCTGAAACTGTGATAAATTGTGAGAGTTTTTCCACAGTAGATTATCTACAATTAATACTAAAAGAAAGGCAGATGAAGCACTACACTCCCCACCAAATCAGTTCTGGAAGCACAACATCATGACTAAGACTACCCGCTTAAATACTTTTATTTTAGTTTGAAGAAGCTGTGAACGAAAAAGAAGAGCTCATTAACGAAGTCTCAAAAAAAAAAAAAAAAAAAAAAAAGAAAGAAGCAGAATTGCAGGTAATTAAATTATCTCCTTTGGGACACTATAATTTCACTGGAGGTGTGTTAATCTTCGGAGAAAAGGAAGCTTGGGAGTTATCCAAAAAAGAAGTAATACAAATTCAAAGTAAAAGCTGGAGCAAATATTCTGATGCAGCTGATGGAAACAAGACATTTTCACACACACTATTTTGTATATGAGCTTAATTTTGTTGAATGCTGTTCAGCATAGGAAGGCATCTAGAAATCAAAACTGATCAGAAGTTGAGTTTTGATCTCACAAAAGACACATCAGGATAAAAATAAAACTATAAAAGCTTTGGGGAAATAAAAGTTTCAGAAATATTGTCTTGATGATTGGTAAAGTGTTTCATTTTTATATTTTCAATTATTTAACCATTAAACTGCATCTGCTCTGATTCTCACTACACTTCCACTTTGGGTGTGTGATGGCCCAGTCAGCTCCGTATATAGGGTTCACAGCTGAACTTCATTTTCTGTGATGCAATTACTCAGGGCTGTGCGTACTTGCTGTAGAGTTTCTGTAGAAGGATGAAAAAGAGTAGTTCTAACTCTGTTTCAGCTTCTTGCCTAGTTCAACCCTGGGGTGTGGATTGACTGGAAAGGCACGTGGGCACCCAAGAAAAAGTGTAATCAAGGTAGGGAGCTGAATCTTGCTTTGCTGTTTCTACCATGGAAAAATATCTACCTATTAGCAAAAAAAAAAAAATAAAAAAAAATTTCAGAGAACATTTGGTTAAAAAAAAAACTGCATACTTGCATATAGGGAATGTCAGAAAATATCAGCTGCAGTCAGAGTTCTGAGATCCATGCTGTCAGTTGTAAAGTGTGTGGCTGCTCCTCTTGGCTTTTTGAGATTGTCCTGGTTGTGTACAGAAGCAGCAAGGGCCCCAGGGAGGTTGTCCTTTAAATGGAGGCAGAACAGGACAGGGCTGCAATCTGAAGGCAGCTGTATTTTATGTAATAGCGTAGACAGTTTCTTGCTGAATTTCACCACACATGCATGACTTTCTATTGTCTGTGAATACCTTTAGAATAGCTGTTAATAAGTCTTTCTACTTCCTAATTTTTCTTCTTATTCCTTTTTTCTCTTTGAACTAGATCTGTTTAGTCCTGTTGTAAACAGAATTATCTTTGGGTTTATGTAACATAGTTTTTATTGTAAATTCTTAGTATTTACACAAATATGTATTTGGGGAAATATTGGAATAATTGTAAATTAAAATTTGCGGTTTGGAACTATAAGTGAAAGAACGGAGAAGTAATGCTTGAGTGTCTGTGAAACGGGAAGCAATTTTCAAGGAAATGAGTGTTTTACCTGAGAAAGGCTTTAGTCTGAGCCCCAAAAATATATATATATATATTTTTAATTAAAAAAAATATGTCTGAATAAAAGCTTTGTAAATGTGTTCTTGGATTCTGGTTTCCTATTGTTTCTCAAAGCCTTTCATCAGATAGACTCGCTTTCAGGCACTGCAGGCCTGTTCTCCTGCATCTGAGACCCAAGCTGAGTTATTTTCTGGTCCTTACCAGGTCTAAAAGTTCTGCAGACTTTAGTTTCCTCTGTGAAAGTGCCACGTCACCAAGAAATCGGTACAAAAGACACTGTATTTTTACCTCTGAGAAGTAGAAATGACAGTAGCTGCATGCAGTGAGTAGCGTGCACTACTGCCTTTTCTGAGTAGAACCACATGTAAAACACCCCAAGAGGCCACAGTTATGTGGAAAGGAGGCACATGTCTCCCTCCAACTTCCAGTTAATCTTGGGTCTGCACGCCAAAAGTATGATCTATTGCTGCTTTTTATATTTTACTCATTATGTGAGACACTGTCAAGTCAATCTACTATCAAAACTGAGGTTTTGTAAGTCAATGATGTATAAAGCCTGGCAGCAATAGAAAAACTTCCATGACGTTGAAAAAAAAAAAAAAAGTCAGGGGTAATCTTAATTTTAAAGAAGCAGCATTTCTCTGCATTGTTTGTTTCTCAAACATTGCTGTATCTTCATGTGTGAAAAACAGGCAGGGAGCCTGATTAGAAGCAGGCGCAATCAATAAAAGCGAGATTGATTCCCCCTTCTTTCGGTCTCTGAGTTGTACACAAAAAGTAAACAAACAGTGTACATGCGGAGCTGTGACTTTGTTGTGATAATCCTATGCCTTTTGAGTACAACTGAGTGCAATATTTCTTTTTCCTTTTTATATAAATGCGATTACTAGGCTTTATTTTATCATCACTTTTTGTGCAAATGTTTTCTACGTGTTGTGCACTTGCAAAATTCAAAATAATTTCTGCCCCTCAATTCTTTAAATTATCCAAGGCACTATTTAGAAAAGAAAGGAGCTGATCAGGTCTTTTGTCTGGGGCTGAACAAGAAGACCTAGAGATCTTCTAGATGTGGTTTGCTATTTGGGCTTCATAATGTTGCAATTCAGTTAATCCTGAAACATCTTGCAAGTCAAAGCAGTAGAGTCTAATAGATCAAGATATGTGATACTGGGACCAAAGTTTATGGATAGACTTGATAAATTGCCTAGTTAAATTAACAGTTTTGTAAAGTAACCATATTTGTAGTGAGTACCCTGAGGCATTTTAAAAAGTGTTTGTACAGAACTGGAGTTCAGATCTCTCATGGACAGAATTCATCGCACCTTTGGTTTAAAAAACACACACTTTTGAGAACCCTTTTCCCCACTTGCTCCTTTCTCATTATCAAGCCTTTCCATTTCCTTTCCACTATCTCTTTCCTTCTGTTCTGTTTCCCAATCAGCCCTTGAATATCTGTCTGTATTTCCTTCTCTTTACCTGCTTTCCTCTGACCTCCTTTGCCACCTTGAAGCTGCTCACTCTGTCTTCCTTCTGAGACTCAGGAATAAAGAGGCTTTTTTTTTTAAGTTTTGTTTTTCTCAAGCCTTTCTGTATGGAAGCAGTTGCAAACACAATGTGAAAATGGAAGAGTGGCCAACCAGAAAAACTACCATTTAACCAAAGCATATGGAGAAAGGAACTTGGTTAAATGCGGTGGTGTCTGAATCTCCTAGAGGCTCAAATACTCCTAATAGTTTGGCTTCTGCAGATAGCTACTGCCTCTAAGGAGATGCACAAAGTTAGCAGTGATTTTATAGACTCCCAGAAGTCGGTTATTTTGGTCATATGGAGTAAATTATCTGGATTCACCAAATGTTGGGGGAGTTTAAAGACTGGGGAGGTAGTGGTTTATATTGTTCTCCCTTTTCTTGTCTCTATAAACTGCCTCAGTGTTTACCCAGAAAATGCAGACCTCTGTGGATAGTTCTTTGTTCGGAGTTCGAACACTCTTTTAAATAAACTCTTCCTATTAGTAGATCCTAGTGACATCAGACTGCTGTACCATGTTTAATTGAAAGTGGCAAGCAAACACTGTACAACTGCTTCTAAAATGCCTGGGAGCTATTTGAAAGCTTTAGCATGTCAGAGGGGAGAGTGGCCTGGTTCTACCTCCCTTTCTTGAGGGAGGGGAGTGGGTATTGAGAGGGGGAGAAAATTAACCTTCCTGTGCTCCAGAACTGCTTTGTCTATATCTGCCTGGCCTTTGGGATACTACTGATTTTTGGAGCGACTGAAATCCCTTCTGAGATGCGATTGATCAAAGCGATCAACTACCTGCTAACAGACAGCAAGTTGGTTCAGGTGCTGTTTATTTTTAATGGGTTTTAAGAGAGTTTGTCTGTGCAAGTGCACTTGTTTGTGTTTGCTATAAAATAATGTACTGAATGAGAGACCAAGGTAATAGCTTTAGACATTTAAACAAATTTAGGAAAGGGCACTCCCTGTTCTGTGTACTGAGAGCTAAATGTTAGCCTAGTGCCAGCAGTAGGGAATGACATTTATAGCATCTAACAGTTACAAAACCTTCAGATAAGCTACCCTTACGTTTCCTGGTAGGAGTTCTTCTGGCAAGGAAGATCACCTTTAGTAGGTTAAAAAATGACTTATTTTCAATCTTTAATATAAAGTTAGCATGACTTCTGTTGCTTTTAAATATATATTTTTTTAATTCTATTTGGACACTTTATTTAAAATATTTTTGAAGAATTCACATAATGGGTCAGTTCTTTTTTTTTTTTCTTTTTTTTTTTTTCTCTCTTCGTTTTTTTTTTTTTCTTCAGGAAAAAAACCTGGTGAATGGCATTGTAGCCTACTCAAATCCATTGTCTCTCTTTCTACGTCACATTTCTACTAGTCTGAGAGTTTACCCAGCAGTTGATTAAATCTATTAGAGAGCTGCTCTCGCTTAGCTGCCGAAGTGTTGCGGTTTTAGAATTCCATGATGAGTCTGTAATTAATCCTGTGGTGCAGCTTTGGCAGTTTTCCGTACATCATTCCAAGTGGGAAAAGGTAGCAAGGTTACTGTATGTGACCATGACTACTGCTTAAGCACTTTTTAGTATTTTGATACCAAACAGCTTATAGCATCATTTCATACATAAATGACAGAACTAAATATTCCTTTAGCCCTATTAACATCAAATTAAAATCGTTTTCCTAGGAGATAATTAGTTGATACCCCCATTGAAGTTCCAATTTATTTTGTAAGAAAAGGCTATAATTGGACATTGTTCCCACCCAATAGCAAAGAAATGCGTCGTGGTCGTTTTCATTCCAGCAGCACATGCCTTTTCTCAGTGTATTTGTATTGCAAAGCAGCCTTTAATTTCTATTTATTATGTGGTCTTTTGTGGCCTGTGTGTGCAAAGCACCGCTTCACAGTCCAGAGGTAAGACCACAACTACTACACCACAAACCATCCTGAGACTGTAGCGTATCACCTCCGAGGTCAATAAGTAGAAAATAACAGAGATGGAAAGGGCAAGATGGAGAGAATCACTTATAAAGAAGAAAGAGTAAAATAAATATCCAGAAGGATTTGGCGACTGTAGGCAACGAGAAAAGAGAAAAATTGCCTGGCATACTCCGAAAAGGGATTATCAGGAATGATTGCAGGCTAGCAAAGTTATACCTATTGAAGAACATTTTTCTGGTGTTGAACTTTATTATGCTTAATGCTATAACCCTTTACTCAGGTGAGCTATCCCACTGGCAGCAGATGGTCTACTTCTTTGAAAAGATTTCTTTATATGAGTTTTCAGGCCTCTTAAACTGTAAAATACTCTTACGAGAAAAGAAAATGAGGTTCCAGTAGGGAAGACATTTAGAAGTGGTCTGGACGAAGCCCTACACAATTAACTCTGGAGGATGGCCTTCCTGTGGAGGGCAGAAAACTTTCATGAGTCTCAGTTTCAAACAGTAAATCTGAGGTTAGGACTAAATTGAAGGAGCTGGAATTGTCCTGCTACTATGAAAGCTCAGCCGTGTTCTGACTCAGTATCACAGCAAGAAATAACTGAAGCTTTTTCCCCCACTGTGTTGTGGCTTCAGTTGCCAAAGAAATGTGGAGAAAAGGCAGAAAAGTAGTGTGCTCCAGCCGAGTTCCTCATCTGTACACAAGGGGCAGCAGGGCCCTGGCATGTGACACAGTTCACATTCAGTCCATAATACTATCAAGAGGGAATGGAAGATCAGACATGCCTGATTCCCCTAATTAAAATACCTGTACTGAGATATTTTATTACATATTTGAATGAGTGGTTTACTAACAGTGCAGTATTCTGAACTTGTGAAATAAGAGGTGAAAATTCTCAAGGACAAAAGTTTTATGAAGGCTTAAAGGCTAAATTCAGCCAGGTTAATTTTTTTTCTTTTCTTTCCCCTTTCTTTTCTCCCACCTCTCAGTGGACAGGAATCAAAACTTTTTTTTTTTCAGAGTCACTTTAAAATAAGTTATTTAAAAAGTTAAGTTTTGTAAAAAGTAAAGGACAAAGAGAACCCAAGAAATGGAGAGGGTATTCGTTTGCTGTTTTTTTTTTTTTCCTTGTCTTTGTAGGCCAAATAAGAATGGGATACCTCATATGTGTCACTCTGATTCTCTCAATCAGCTTGCTCACATCATTAAACTGTCCAAAGGTTTGCTTTTTTGTGCCATTGAAAAGCCATGGGCTTGAATATAGTTGCCGTTTTGCTTTGGGATTGGAAAGCATTACTGGAGCTATATTCAGAAACCTCTCTCTTTCTTTAGCCAGTACAATCATTCTCTCAAAGACCTGTGTCTGGGATTAATATTTTATGCATGAAATATTTCATGTACAGTAGTGACATAATAAGAAGAGGCATTTTATTAGCTTGTGCATGCAAGAAGAATGGATTACAGAAACAGGAAGTTTGTAAGGACTTGCCCTAAGATGCCATTTTTATTAACACCTAAGTTCATCATTTTAAGGTAAACATGGTTCATGCTTTTGAGTTTTTTACTTTAAAATTGCCAGGCTCTGTCTAAAGAGGTAGCACCCCATTTATTTGTGTTCTTCATGCATATCTTGCACAGAAAATAGCCCATGTGGAAAGACAGCAAACAGATAGCTGCAGCTGTTGCCACTTATGCTCCACAGCACAATTTTAGGAATTAATGGTTTCTAATCCCAAAAATAATATAGATACAGAATGGTGTTACATTCCAAACTGCCAGGCTGAAGTCCCTTGCTCTTATTTCATAAATATGTTTATAAGAGTCTGCCTTAATCTCTCAACTGCAAGAAAAGCTTTAGAGATCAGTCTGTTGTTAAAGCTGAAGTTATTGACCTTTGGCAACTCATCGGTAGCCAGGGAAATGCACTGAGGTATCTCTTTGTTGAAATATTTAAGACAATTGTAAGGCTCCAGAGCTATTGTTAGATAAAGCTCCTTCTGGTCTTGTCATCTACTTCCCTGACTGAAAATAAATGCAAATGTTTTTGGCAATTTTGGGTTATTGTTGAAGTGAAGGAATAAAACATGCTTGTCTGACAATTGCAGGTTATTAAAGACTATTAAATAGGTAATCCCTGGGAAATGGAGGTAAATCTCTCTTCAGTAGCAGCAACAGAATAACTTTTGTCTAAGATTTTGATTATTATTATTATTACTTTATGGTTTAGTAAGCCAATCTGCAAATTGTTCCTGACCTCAGATTTTCAAAAATCATGAATCAAATCCCTTTTCTCTCAAGACATGAAGCAAAATATTGTCCTATCTGTTTTCTCTTGTTTATGGGAAGGATCTATTTTCAAATTCTTCTTTACAATTGGAGAGTTTATTTTTTTTTTTTCTGAAAAAAATGAAAGCAGAGGTATTAGCATGAGCTGTATTATAAAGAAAGCACCCAACAATATAAATATAATGGTAGAATAATGAGAATTGGATATGTTACTACATATTTTTTTTTAAATAGATTCTAAAGCTCATCTCAAATGGATAAAGTTATTGACCACCAGTCTAAAAGTCAGAGGAGCAAAAAAACAATGATGACAACTTTTTTTTTTCAATAGTTCTGATCTCCGCCACTTCCAGATGAAAAGGAAGAGTCATGCCCATGCATGGTGTTTTTGAAAACAGGAGTGCCGTTCATATTGCACCTCATTACCAAAGCTAGGTGACAGTGGTGATGCGTTGACAATAAGATGCCTTCTATTCCATCCTTCTCTTCATGCTACATTAGCTTTACTCTCATCAGTAAATGTGTTATTAAAATAAGTGATATCCAAGATGATAGAGAAAGAGCTACTGTACAGAACTTGACGTTGCCAGGGTCATGCCACTCCACTTGTTATTGAAGACTTGTATCCATCTTCCCAGTTTCATTCCTTTAGTGTCATTTTTTGTTATTATTGTCCTTAAAAAAAGTAAGTAGTTTACCTGTTCTGTGTCTAAGTTTTCACCATCTCTGCTCTATTTTCTTATTACTACTGGCAGTCATTGGCAGTATAAGTACCATACAGCCCCGGACTCCTCCCTGCCCCCTTAGTTCTCATCAGCACCCGGTATCTTGCTCTGAACCATCCTGGGAACTGGGAAGGAAAGAATTAAGTTGTGTGAGAAAACATCTTGAAGCTCAAGACATAACACTGCAGTGAGGGGTTTTTGCTTTGCAGTCAGCAAAGCACCCAGAAGTTGTCTTGTTCATTTAAGTTAGGATTTCAAAAAGGCCTGGTCTTCTGCTGCCTTTTAGTTGCCCTTGAATCACATGAGGGAGTCAGGTGCTGTATCTCATGAGCAGCCAATACTGTAGGGCTTGAAACTTGCTTGACTTAAAAGACAAAAGTTCAATGGGAGCGTGAGAGGAAAATTATATACTCCATTCACTTTGAATCCTGAAATGATTCGTCCCCTTTTTGGGCAGGTGAGGGGATTTGCCCCCTCCCATCTCTGGCTATACAATACATTGAGTTAAAACATGTCCCATGTAATCTGGGCATAGCAGCGAGGAGGGCTGAATAGACTAACCCAAACTCTCTTGAGTTTGAGGAGTCAGGAGTCTCTGTGCTCCTGAAATCTGTGACACATTTGAAAATGTAATAATGCTTCAAGTCTATGGATCTTTCTAGGATTTTTTGTAAAATACTTTGTGATTGAAAGCACCTGCAAATGCTAAGTATTTGTGAACAACATGTGCTTTCAAGGAAAACTTTAAGGCTAAGCACATTGCAGGGTCTCGAGCATTACACCAGCCCATCAGAATACATGAGAGAAACCTTAGAAAAGAGGCAAATTGATGGACTCGCTGACTGAATGAAACAAATTATGCAAGCTCTTACCTTCAGGTGAACTAGTAACTGGCTCGGATAATAAAAAGAGCAAGGTCAGGTTTTTGTTGTGAGTGGCTAGACCAGGAAAATCTTAAGAAGCTTGGCCAGTTTGACAGGGAAGATACCTGACTACATAATGTAAGATTTTTGAAAACACCAAGCTGGAAAAGTAAAAATATTTAGTAAACATCATAATGATCTAAGAAAAGATGATTAAAGCAAAATCAATTGTATGTACAATACAGAGGTCAAGTGCAAGGGGGAAAATCAGAAGGTTGGGAAGTATAGTATAGAGATGGGAAGTGTGTGAAACTGAATCAACAGAAGAATCAAGAAGTGAATTGTATAGAAAAATCAATCCATGGCTATGATGAAGTTCCTGGGAAAGAATTAACAGAGGAATAGTAGAAGGCTAAGATCAGATGAGGGGATGTTGAGGGGATGTAAATAATCTACAGGTGAGGAGGGCACCAAATTAATCACAGAACCCAGAATTTGCTTCAGAGGCGGGTAGAGAAAACCCTGAACATGGGCTGGAATGCAGGCATGAAATGATCCTGCGGCATTCACTTGACATAGTGACAGAAGGTTTTCACAGATCGTCATCTTGTCTCTCACTTACTGCAGTTCTGGTGTTCAGCTTGGGGAGTGACTTGGGAAATTTGTCCTAGTGAGGCTCTTGTCAGTGTTACCTCCTCCTTGCCTAGTTTCCATTTGCCTGGTATTTATTTCTTCCATGTTTCAGTGGGATGAAGATGAATTGCGTGAAGATGTGACTCGTCAAAGCTAATGCAGGTTCTTAGGAGGCACATCTCAATGCATAATCAAACCAAGGCTCAGCACTGATTTCTGCTGTTGTCCTTAGTTTTGTCCACTGCACGTTTTCCAGTTTGGATTGTTTTATGAGCAACAGAGTTGCTTTACCACTTAATAACATGGACATACCATGACAGGGAGCTGTCAGGCCTTTTTAAGTATTATTAAAACCTCCCCTCAAGGAGTATTTTAAATCAGATCATATTATAATCAGCTTGGACTTTGTATGTGTGTACTAACTTTGTATGCATCAGTTTATCTGAAAATACTTGTCTTAACGCTTGTGTTTCACTCTAGAGGTCGCTTTGTCTACACAAATTCTTCTGACCTCACCCCTTTTCGTAGATTTTTGTGACCTGACAATAGTTTTTGCTAACTCTCAGAACTGTATGTCATGTTGCTGTCCCACAGAAATTGTTTCATAGCTGTCAGGTGGAGGGAGGAGAATGGTAGCTCTGATAATTCTGAATTTTTAAAAGACGTAAGTCTAGGAGGGACTATTGTGACAACTTAGTCTAACATCCTATGTAGCACTGGTCACACATAGCACTGATTGCAGAACTTCCTTGGATGATTCTGTAGCCAAAGAATATCTTTTATCAAAACTACCTGGTTAATCTTGATTTAAGGATTATAAGTGATGAGGAAACCTGCCCTGAGGCATGATGCCCCTATATTTAAATGCTTTCAAAATTTGTGTCTTATTTCTGCTTTGCATTTGTCAGTGGGAGCTGATGCCATTTTTGTCTTCTGGTTTAGTGTGCTTCCGCTATTGGAATTATTTTCCCTATATACATACATATCATCTGACTGAAACTCTCTACCATCCTTCTCCTTACTAAACTCAATAATCTGCAGCTTTCAGCTCTGGCAGTAACTCAGGCTTTCCAGGCTTTGGGATTTGTTTTCTGGAGCCTTTTAAACTGCCAGCTTCTTAAAAATCTGGCCACCAAGGCATGTAACCAGAAGTGTTTCTTGTGTACTTCAAATCTGTACTCTGTTCTTTTAAGAATACTCTTTCTGATGGTGTGAATAACTCTCAAAGAGTTGTAAGCAATTTATCAGTGGAGTTTTTTGTTTGCTTCTGGTTTTGTTTTTGAGGTTTTTTGTGTGTGTGTGTGTTGGTTTTGGTGTGTTTTATTTTTTCTTGTTTTTTTTTTTTTTTTTTTTTTTTTTTTTTTTTTANGTGGAATTAGTTAAGGAAAAAAAAATCTAAGTAGTTCATGAGGACTGTTTTCCTTTTTACAAAAGGAAAAACAGGCCTGTGTGTAGCACTTGATCAGCTATGGTAAATTTTTATCATTCTGCATATGGCAACAACAATCTATCTTTTCAGAGAAATAAAATGCAATTTGAGAGGAATTAAAATAAATTTTTACTCCAGAGGTTAGTGCTTTTCATAGTTGTAAAATATTGCCATTCTAGTGTAAGATTTTATACCTTCCCCAAGCATCTAGGAGCCTCTGTCAGATGGACTGAACCTGATTTGGGATGAAAGCTGTGTTTAAGTGAGTAAATGTTTAAGTGATTGCAGGAACTGCTGATAGTACAGCTCTGTAATGAGGAGACAAAAGAATCCAAAGCACTGTCAGACCTGTACTGGAGCTTCAGGCCAATATAAACATAGGTTATGTTTTTAATGCCAAAGAGAGCAAGATGTTAAAAATAATAATAATACTACCTATACATTTATTATTCCTTCTGCAAAATCCTTTTGGAAGCAAAGCAGGTTTTTGTTGAAAGAGGAACCGCAGACTCTGGCTAGGCTGTTGATCTTGCCTATGTAGTGTATTAAATAAGCAACTTGTCCCATGAGAGTTTTGAAGTATGTTAATTGTCTTGTGATAAAAATCATATTTTTTTTTTTTTGGCAGAGAGGGCAAGGGTGTAGTCTTTGATATCTTCCTAATCGCTGGAGGAAGGGGAAGTGAGGGAGTGCATGAAACCCCTGGATTGCAGTCTAGGTTGCTTCCCAGCCATCAGAGATGCAGAAGGCATTTGTTCTGCTCTTACCGAGGCAGCTATCCATTGCAGTTTTTAATTTTTCTTTTTCATGCTGCTGGTTATGTCTCTAAATAAAAAAATCCACTGGCCCCAGGCCCATAATCTCCACTTTCTGTAGTAGCATATTATCAAGTTATATGAGAGAGGGTACAGTTTCATTGAATTGTAATTGCAAAATATGGAATGTCAGTCCTATTGTTACCTTCTCTGTTATCTTACAAGACATATTAAAGTACACAGAGAGGTCTTAAACCCAGTGGGATTGTTAATTTCCTTACAACAGCTTTTTAATGCCCAAAACTTTATCCTCAGAGTGTTATGTTAAGTGATACTATAAGGCATTTGGGCAGGGAAACCTACCCTCAGTTAAATTGGAAGGGGACATGACACATGAAAGAAGAGGCCCTTGAAGTATGACACTGACTTCCTTATACTTGATCTGACAGAATTTGAGTCTGTCGATCTAAAGCTCACCCTTTTCCGTACACTGTGGAGGATGACAGATGTTCAGAGGGACCTAACATGATTAGCGTTTTTGCTCTGGGAGGCCGGAGAGGATGTTATGATTTACTTATATTGTTGATTCAGTGTGCTTTGTTCAGAAGTTTGTAGCAAATGCTGCAGTTGCTTTTCTAAACTAATGTCTGAATTCGATGTGCTTTCTTTTTTTTTTTTTTTTCCTTGCCCCAGTAGCAGTGGTTTATTTTGGCTGAGTCTGAAGAGTTTCACACCTCAGCTCCAAGGCTATGCCTCCAGATCATATTGCTACCAGTGGGATTACTTTTTTCACTGTCATTCATCTGTACTTCAGACAGTCATCTAGCACAGGCCTTGTACTTAAAAAAGCTCTGACTTCTTGTTATTTTCTGTAATGATGCACAAGGCAGAGAACTTTATGGGGGCAGTAGAAATATAAATATCTTACCAATACAGGGCAGTTAGGTCTTTTGGCTCCATAGTAATTGTCTGAGGAGCAACTTGAATTTCAAGTAGGTTTTGTATTTCATCGTGCATATTTCACATACTTCTAAGAGACAGCCAGAATCCATAAAGGTCATGTACTATTGTTGATTCTGTGTCATTTGTCACAAAACAGCCAGCTGCTAAGATCCCCCTATGACCAACATTACCTGGCAGCTCAGATAGTTTTGGGAGGGCCGTGTAAGAAGCAAAGGAGGATCAAGATGGGGATGACACTGCTGCTGGCAGAGTGTCAAAAGGCCTGTTCGGAAACATCACCATTGTCTCTGTTCTCCACAGCACTAGTCCATAGCTCACACAAAGTTAACCATTGCATGATAGGAAAACTCTTGTGCCACAAGTCTGCAGGCCTAATACCCCTACTCCATTAACTCCAATTGTCTGTTAAGCCAAAAACTCCACTTTGCTTTGTCTCCTGTGTAAATTTACTTTTTCATCTGCTGGAGAGGTTTGAAGTCTGAAGCAATAGAAAGAAAAAACAATCATCATTGACAATAACTTATGAACAAATGAAAACAGTCAAAAAACAATGGCAAAATAAAAATAAACTGAAACAAATCCGGTAGGCTATGCTTAAGGTAGAATATACTGCCCAAAATGCTCTCGACACATTGTAAGTCCTGTATATGTTACAATAAGAAGATGCTCTTCACCTTGCAGGCAACATAAATTCAGTGGGCTAATGCACAGGCTGCCAAGGCTAATGTTGCTTTTATTTAAATATTGTCCTGAATACAACGTACAGCCACTGTGCGTTAACAGCATGTAAATCATTGCTGTGCTATAGCTGTCTTAACCTATTTCTTCTTTCCCTTTTCTAACATTGTCAAAGTTTTGTTTCATTTCTCCCCTTCCCTTGAATAAATGCTGTTTTCAGTGCACAGCTTGAAGCTACCTCTTTATTGCCAGTTCCAGGCCTATGGTACCTGGACTTAATCGCCCTTCAGCTACATATTGTTAACTGTGATGTGCCTGCTACCTATAAGGGAGGAAAAGGCTTCTTTTTATACTAGAAAATAAGATATATTCTACCGAATTGCTGGGGTGGGGTGAAGCCTTTGTTGAAAAAAGAGGACTACAGCTATTTTTTATTAGTATTATAAAGAAATCCGTACTCCATTGAGAGCACATGCTGCAATGCGAGGGAATGTAACATTTCCTGTGCTATCAAGACATTATTTGCAGCTTGTTTAATGAACTCAATTTCATTTTTATCTGCACTTTGTATGTAGATAAAGAAGCAAATAAAGGAATAAAAATAGGAGATTTCTCCAGCAACAGTTTTTTTGGGAGAGGAAAAATGATATAGCAGTCTCAACCACAGATATCTTGGTCACGTTGTCAGGATGGACAGCTCAGTCTGTCATTCATTGCCCATGGCGCTGAGTTGGGACACGAGTTGTTGATATGACACTAAACAGAGAATTACATTTTTCTCCACTGTATGGAAAACATAGATGTATTCTTGTTCTCTGTGCCTCTGAACAGGAGAACAATGCTGATAGGAGCCCACTACTTTAAATTGTTGTTGGCTATTCATAGCATTGACAATAGAAGGCAGTTGTGAACTGGGGGGGAAAAAAAAAAGGAAAAAAAATCCTGCTGGAAATGACAGTAAACTATTTGGCATACGCTGAACAGAAAGCAGGCTGGTTTTATTCAAATGGTGGTTGAATTCTTAAGCAGCCGTCAGATTTCTTTTGGGGTTTGGAGTGATTGTGGGATGTCCCATTCTCTCCTCCTTACCCTGCCCTCCAGTTTGACTTCAGTTCTTTGGATATCAGAGCAATAGATTGAAAAATCCCAGTCATAATTTAAAGAGTAATGACTGCTTAGTGTCATGCTTCAAACAGAAACTCCTCATGAAGGCAGTGCCTCTGCACTGGGAATGGACATCTAGAGATATTTGTGGGGAGAGGGGGGTTATTTTTTGCTTTTTAGTTTTGCTGTTCCACGTCAAGTCCATATCTTAGTTAACACCCGAGCATCTTCCTGTTGGGGCATGTAACCTGCTGGTATGGGAAAAGAGAGGTGATGTTCTCTTTCATGGGAAAATGAGTGCAGTCTTTCTGTGCATACAGTGTTGAAAATGAGTTGGCGTGGCTACTTAGACTCGTATGGAAACGTTAAAATCCCAGTATGTTCAGTTTCCACTCTGTTTCTGTGGACTGTATAGGAGGGTGCTCTGCCTCTTTGTTTAGGTCTTAATTTCTTCAAGCTGTTATCCCTTATGTATTTCTTTATTTATTTATATTCCCATTAGCCTTTTGACTATTGCTCCTCTCACCACTAGTTGCCCAGTGCAGAAACCTTGGGGGGAGCTCGGGCATGTTGGAGCAAGCAATGTATTAACGTGGTTGCTGGCTGCAGCGAGGCTCAGCATGACTGAGCATTTATCTGAGTTTCTCCTGCTGTAATTCCACAAGTCCTGTAATATTCCCTGGTCTTTAGTGGTGAGGAAGAAAACTCCAAAGACTACAGCAAGGAATAATCTCCCTTCTGTGTTTAGAGAGGGAGGGAGGACAGGATGGGGAAAGAACCAGATCTTGTGACCCCTCGGCTACAGCTTTCTAGAGAAATATCTCCGGAAATGTGGGACACGTGTTTGGTATTGGGCAATCTGGAGTTTTTGGAAGTAGCTTTGGGTTTGGTACCAGGGAGTGTGGCTAGCTAACCCCTCCACGGCCACTTTCTGTGGAAATTTACCACCCAGAGAAACACATTTTGGTGTGGTGTTAGTGTCCGTCTTTGCCTCTACTTAGTAATTTTTATGTTGGACATAGTCACTGCCTGTGTGAAAATTAGGGTGAAACCCTACAAGTGACTTAATTTTTCAGAGAGAGTCCTGAACCAGAACCTGTGACCCCGCAAGGGCCATTTGTGGTGAAAGTTCCCTTTCCTGGCTATCTGCGTTTATCACCCGGGCCTTGTGCAATGATGCTTATAGTGGTTAGAGTTGGAAGGGACCTCAAAGATCATCCAGTTCCAAACCCCCTGCCATGGGCAGGGATGCATCTCCCTAGAACGGGTTGCCCAAAGCGCCATCCAGCCTGGCCTTGAACACCTCCAGGGGTGGGACATCCACAGCTTCCCTGGGCAACCTGTTCCAGTGTCTCACCACTTTCACAGGAAAGAATTTTTTCCTAATATCTAATCTAAATCTCCCCTCTTCCAATTCAAAACCATTACCCCTTGCCCTATCTCTACACTTTCTGACAAAGAGTCCCTCCAGCTCTCCTGTAGGCTCCCTTCAGATACTGGAAGGCTGCTTGTTGAAACCTAGGAGCTAAGTGTGGTTCTCAACCCTTTGGTCCTGCAGAATCAGGGAAACTGCTTTGCTGAATTTTTTTGTGGCAGAAAACTTGTGTGTTCCGTGGAGGAGGCTAAAATGGGAGGCCAGGGATGCATTTTCTTGGAGACAGAGTCAAAGCAAGCCGGAGTATTTGTTGGTGTCATTAGGTGTGCTGAGTATCCCTCTGCTTATGGGATATGGGAGAGATCCCTGTGCTCCCCTGCCTGCACAGCTAGTACATGTCTTCCCAGCAGTGATTTACTGGAAGCTGAGAGGCAGCCAGCTAGTAAAAGTGATGGAGTTTTGCAATTGTTAAAAACCTGGCAAAAGTAAAAAGAACCTCCAATAATATCTGTGTTTAAGCAAAGTGATGTGACATTAAACGTAGCAAAGCTACCATCTGTTAAAGCTGTCCTGGAAAGCCTGCCCTTATAATACAGATGCTCCGCTTCCAGTCTGTATTATTCAGAGGCCTCCCAGAAAACAGTGTCCTTGGAGAATGAAACACATACCCATTTTAGTTTCCTGCCCATCTAACAAGAAAAACTGGCTTTTCAGCCCTCTCTTTGATGTGCAGAAGTTTTTCCACTGCTCACTTGCAAAGGTGAAGCAAAGCTCTCTGTCACCTTTGGAAGTTTTTATCCTGGGTCACTGGAGGATAGCAAAGCTGATGATGACATGCTCGATGTATCACACTAGTACTCCTAATGGTACTGGGAAGCCTTCAGAGGTGGACTATGCTGTACTGTCATACTAAGGGTTAAACTAGTGAGTTTTGGAGCTAGGGAGGAGTGTCCTCCTTGAGCATGAGAATGGCAGTTCTATTACATATTTCTTTTGCTTCCTGTGACGTGATCCTTTATGTATTGATGCTATAAAAGGCACAAATGCAGGTTGAGCAGAGAATGACTGGAGAGCAGCCCTGAGGTGAAGGACTTAGGGGTGTTGGTAGGCGAGAAGCTCAACATGAGCTGGCAATGTGTGCTGACAGCCCAGAAAGCCAAGAGCGGAGATTTAGATTAGATATTATGAAGAAATTATTTGCTGTGAGGGTGGTGAGACTTTGGAACAGGTTTCCCAGGGAAGCTGTGGATGCCCCATCCCTGGGGGAGCTCAAGGCCAGGCTGAATGGGTCTTTGAACAACCTGCTCTAGTGGGAAGTGTCCCTGCCTATGGCAGAGAGTTTGGAACTGGATGATCTTTGAGGTCCCTTCCAACTCTAACCATTCTACAATTCTATGATTTCAGACACTATTTGCACTTCTGCAACTGCAGTGAAAATAATTTGGAAATCTTTAAAGTTGTCACAGGACAGGGAAGCTCTTCACTGTGCTGCTGTTCTAACCTGAGGTTCTTGAGCCTCATTACAGCGCTAGGCACAGAACGAACAGGCTAGAGAAAATATGTGTATATTCCCCCATTCAGAAGTGCTAGAAGTGTCTTGAATACTTTGAGGTTGGGTATAATTTTGTCCCTGGAGAGCTAAAGAGAGAGGTTTCAATACAGAGATACAGATTATTTTCCATGATTGGAAAAAATATATTCTGGACAGTACTGCAAATATGTATTTGAGCAAATGGTGTATGAAATATGGAAAAGGATCCTGAGAAACCTATTCCAGCAATTACTTCTAGATATCAGCCTGTCATTCATTGTCCAGGTAGTATAGGATTTGAGAGGTTTACAACAGTTCTACAACTCCCTGTAACTGGTTTACACGTTAAATGACTGTAGGTGATATCCCCCCCTCCCCAAGTTTGAATCAAATCCAAATGCTCTCCTGCTGATGGGAGCAGCAGTTAGGCAGGCAAATTAGGAAGTCACTGAGTCTGAATTTAGGAAGATTAATTTATTACTTCTCTTTTTACAACAACAGTTAGTAGACATGGACAGAAACGTTGAGAAAGATTTAGCAAAAAAAGGGATCAGAAGACATTTATTTTTCTCTGGTGAAGAGGGAAGGAAATAAAATAACATTTTCAGTGGAATTTTTTCCAACCCAGTCTGTTTTATTAGTAGTGTTTCATGTTCAACACATTTGTGAATACTCTTGTAAACACAATTGTGGCTAGTAATATTAATTTGTTCTGTGTTACTTGTGGGGAGAAAAAGAGGGAGTTAAGCGTCTTTGAAAATTAAATCACATCTTTTATTCAAATGTCTTTTGAAAATCAAGCCACAGGTAACAATGGCCATATTCAATTACTGGTTTTGTAAATTTGAGAATAATCCAAATTGATTAGAAATTTTAACTGCCTGCTTGACTTCTTCACAATTGCATTATTGACATTAAGTAGAATTTGCCCATTCTCATCAGGCCTTGGAGCAGCTTCTGTAATGAAGGGGATGTAGCTGGAGATAAAAGTGAAAAGTTATAATACTTTGAAGTCTGTTCAGCAGACCTCAGTTTTGTTCTGTTCTTTGATGGAGGCTGAAGGGAGCTAGCACGTGTTTGGGGTTTTTATTTATTTTTTTTTTTTAATGCAGTCTAATTGTGCCATGGTATTAAGACAGTACATCTTTAAGTTTTCATATGAAAGTATGAGCTTTGGTATGACAGAATATCAAAGTGAAAATTAATGTCCGCCACTTGTATATTGCCTAGACGTTACTTTAGAGAGAAAACAACAGGAGCGAGACGAAGCCATACATATGTTAAATTCACATCAGTAATAAAGATTAAGTAGAAGTTAATAGCATCCCAGTCATGCTTGTGGAGGTAATCTCCTTTCTGAAAATTCAAAATTAGATTTGGAGGATCGAAGCAAACAGGGGGTGAGACTTTGGCGTAATATTTTAATCAAATTGTCATGAATGAGTGGATACAATTAAGAATTCTGTCAGTCACAGTGCTGAGCCCCTTTTGTTAGTCAGCTGTTGTGAGGGATGCACTAGGGCATCGTGGGTAGAGATTAAACTTGACCTTTCCCAGGATCTTCATTTTTGACCCTCTGGCTAGGCTTTTCTTGTCAGATGGCTATTTTCATTATTTATTTATTTATTTTTAAAAGAGTGTAGCAGGGGTTGGGGACAGACAAAGATGTTCTCCTGAGTTTTTGGTGTTTGTTTTTTCCTTTTCTTTTTCTTTTTTCCCCCTTCTGCTAAATACAGCAGACAAGGCTCAATAACGGCTCCCTGTTAGCTGCAAAGTGCCCATCTAAGCCTCTTTCCTTCATTACTTCTCTGATGTGTACTGTATATCGTTCCTTGGACAAATTTACAGCTGAAGAATCTGTGCCAAAGGCAATACAACTTAACGTGCAGGGAAATGTTTTCTATTCAATAAGTTGTGCTCTAACATTGCTACAGCAGGGTTGCTTTGATTTTCAAGTCCTTTAGATAACTTGGGCTTCTTTCTAGAAATTCTAACTGTATTTCTCATGGGGTTTTCTAAGAGTGTTTTTGGACAATCTTCTGTTACTGGGAAATTTTGTTCTGTGCACAGTCCTCTAGAGATTATGACAAATTTAACAGTGAAATTAAAAATCAAATACTTCTTCCTTTCCAGTTAAGCCTGATGATACATATTTTAATTGCTGTTTATGTAAAAAAGTTCTCGAGTATAGAACTTTGTGCACTGATTCACAATGAAAGTATATTTTATTGCGAGAGTTTCTGTGAATTCATATTCTGTAGCACCAGACTAATAGGTGTTTGTCTAGTGGCCTGTTATAACAATTTGTATTATGGAATGCTTCGTGGCTCCAACTGAGATCAGACTCTGTTGCATTAGTCATTTTATGCATACCATCTGAGACAGTTTCTCTCTTCTCTGCTTTGGGATCTGTGCATCCCTACGTCCTTAGCTATGAAGATACCAACCCCAAAACTTGCCTGAGAAGAGACTGTTTTAAACAAAGAAACAACCAACCCAAGCTTAAATAAATAATAATAATAATAAAAAAATATAACTTGAATTCATGCTGATTAGCATCATTGTTGCTGAAAACCTCTATAAAAAAATTGACTGGGAAAAGGTAAAACAATTCAAAAGGCTGATTTCTTCCTGGTGGCTTTGCCAGTGTCCAAGCATTGAAATTGTCTGTGTCTGTTGTTGGAAAAACTGGGGGAAAAGAAAATAAAAATTGTGTTATTTCAACACCACAAATGGCTCCCGCAGGCATTAAAATACATAAACACAACTACAAGAAATGCAAATATTAGAACCAGGGCTCACCACTCATTTATAAATGAAGATAAATCAGTTGTATGCAATAAACTGAGATTAACTTGATGCCTGAAGCGTGCTCTATATTAGAGGTTTCCACATGCTCACACATAGGTGGGTTGTCTTTTTTTTCCTTTATTTTCCTCTCTCTCTCTTTTTTCTTTTTTTTTTCTTTTTTTTGTAAAATAAAAAGGAATTTATTATTTTAACATGATCCCAGATGATTCTTTCATTTTCTCTCTTCTTTTTTTCTTTCTATTCTCTGCCTTTTTATACAGAATGTTTGGTAAATAGAAAGAAGTGCTTTCGACATTGGGTGACAGTATGTAATCTACATTCCCACTGTTTGTTTTACCTTTTGTTACAAAAAGAATAAAGTCTGGGCAACTTGTGCTTGTACATCAGTTTCTTTGCACTCCTCTGTACTGTAGGACCTAATTATATTTTAACACTGCGTTTACTCCATTTGCCTGGAGAATTATTTCAAATAAACTGACAGACCTATTGTGTTGTGACATCATAGTAACGCTTTTTTTTGTTGTTTTTGGGTTCTTGTTTGTGCCTTTGTTTTTTTGGGTTTGATTTTTTTTATTTTTTATTTTTTTAAAATAATAACAGAGAAAACAAGCCCTTCTGTGAATTCGACAACAGCACAAGAAATTGCATTAACAACATTTAAACAAAGTGTTGAAAACATACCGAAATAAACGCTAGTGCACTTCAGGGGTTGAAAGGAATATGCATCAAAATGCTTGGCATTTAATTTTTTTTTTTTTCTTCGGGAATTTAGCCAGTGAAATATAGCTGCCAGTGTCTCAGGCCTGCGTGTGTTCTTCTGCAATATGCTCTCGATCAATCAGATTTGCATAACTAAACTGTCGGCAAGCCCGCTCGGCTGCCCAGGTGCAGGGCCATTTGCATATAGAACAGTGAGGAGGTCCCAAGAGTCACTTCAGACTCCAGTGACTGCTGAGCCCGCAGTCCACACCGCACTGGAAATGAAATTGGAATGACAAAAAAATGGTTGTGCTAGTCTGCAAGGGTGAAATATGCACTTGTGTTTCAGAGGTTACGTAGAGATCACAAGACAGCATTCACGCACGAGAATATGCACAAGCCTACAGGAAAGCAAATGCCATTGTGTGTATTTTGTTTCCCTTCCCCCAACCACAATGATACATATTTATTTATTTTAATATATATGTGTGTAGGTATATATGTGTAGATCCAAAAATATATGTTTTTTCCTTTAAAGTTGTGTATCACAATTTTATATATTCTTCAATCCTTAGGTGTGGAGGAGGCAAGGAGTGAGAGTGTGTTTTAACCGTATAATTCTTTCCAATTAAATCTCCTGGGGGACGAAATATAAATAAATAAAAGACCTTTCCCCTGAGTTTATTTCTCTCTGAATTGTGTATCCACTTTTTCAATGTGTTTGCCTAGAAGTCTATCTCCTGCTTCTTGGACTATTTATTACTCAATTAGAAGAGCTAGGTGGTGAATAATTACCACAAAGTATCGATACAGCTGGAAACAGAATAAGAAAAAAATGGATTACAATACTGATTACTAAAAGCTCTTTATCTGAGGCTTGCCGTAGGTATAGTTAACCCCAGGCAGGAAACTGAAATGCAGAGTGCTGATGTGATTTTCCTCCAGAATCACACAGTGCGATCCATTGGCACTTTGGAAGAAACAGAAAGGTTTAGTGACACTGAGAGAGACCGGTTATGAGACTCTCTGTTCTAACCATTAAGGTGGGCTTCTCTTCTGCTACCATGTCTTGCTAAGCACTGAAAGCAGAGGATGCTCTTCTTAGCTCACTTGATTAGGCTGTATTGCCAGATGCTGTTTTCCCAAGGCAGGTTTTGGGGTGCAGTATGCGGCGTGTGGGACTGGAGCCACCTGCACCTCTTCCTCACAGCAGAGCGTGTCCCAACCCTGGCAAGGAAGGAATACTGCAGATTTGGCCCCATTTGAAATGCACTGATTTGGTGGGGGAGGGCATGAAACAAGGTGTCCCTCCTGGTTTGAATGTCAGTTGTTGTCAAGTTGGCATCCTGAGCTGTTTCCATGACAACAGCTTTTTGTGCTGGGGGACGAGGTCATGCACCTGTGATCTCGATGAAAAGGACAATGAGAGAATGTACATTATTTAAAGCTTTTATCTTCCAGTATGTGTTTGAGTATAACCTTGAAATTGGGTGAATAAAGGGCAAAGTATATTTCTATGCATACGAGTGAGGCAAACGAAATTGGTTAGGAAGAAGTGTGAGGAAGATTGAAGGCATTTTACAGCATGGCCACTTTTCTAACTTTTTGTGGATGGGTCAGGCTGTCTTGTCAACTTTCCATTCTCTATATCAGCAAAAGTTTCTCTGAGGTGAAAGGAGCCCATCATCCTTGTGAGGCTGAAAAGAAGAGGGAGGAACAGGCAAACAGTTCAGCAGCTGGCTTGCATTTGGTATTTTCCTAAAAGATGTTTGGATTAAATTGACCGTTGTGGTTGTGCTTTGGATGCCCACCACAGCTCCTGTTGTGCGAGGCTCTGGATGAACACTGAATAAAAACATAACTGTTGACCCAAAGAGCTTCCAGTCAGAATGATTATGTGTTACTCTTCACTTTGAGTTGTTTAGAATGCCTAAATACTTCCAAAACTTCACTCAAGGCTTCAGTTAGATGAGACGTCTTAGAGAAATAAGCTGGTTACTCCTTACATTTTCCAAAAATCAAAGGGAAATTATGTAAGACAGAACGTAAAACCAGTCAGAGATAGTTGGGTTTTTTGGTAACAGTTTCTTATTCTTCCATTGTTGTTGGTGTTGACAGTTTACTAACATAAAAGCAAAATTATATTGGGCTGGCTATAATTTTTCTTCCTTTCAGAAATACCAGAAAACATTGTTAAAGTTTTTTTGTCTCATGAGAAAAGAAGTCTATGAGTGTCTGAATGTAACTAAAGAAGAAACCAGAAAGATAATTCTTTAAAAGAATATTTAAATAATGAAATCAAATGAGCTAACCCAAAATCAGGAAAAAATTAAAACCTTGGCTGACTTAAATACAAACACAAATTGTATTATTACCATTCACAAAATATCTTTGTAGTTTTGTACATGTCAATGTTTGTATTTTCTTATATAGACCATACACATTTTTACTTTGAATACTTGCATTTTTCTGGCTATGAGAGTCATATCCTGCACAGCATATTGAAAGACAATCCATAGACTACCCCAATAAAGCAGGAGGTGTCATGAAAACAATTGAACAGGTTTATCTTTGGCTGTAAGTCATAAACTTCAGAGATGATTTGGATTAGAGTTTTCACAGCTCATATATATAAAGTGTTTCTTTAAAATCAGAGCATTCACAGTAGCTTTCAAATTTCTGCTGTTTATGTAGATGAAAGGAACTGCACCAAAGGGGAAGACATAAAACCAGGAAGAATTGTCAGGGCAGTAGATAGTCTGAGGAATGGCTACAATTGTTAGAAAAGACCATAAAAGTTAGCTGGCGGAAGCAGGGATGACTGCAGCCCAGGTTCATCTTTCCCTCTTTGTGTTCTTGGAAGGCAAGTGACCCTACACTGCTATCCCAATAGATAACAGAGTTAACCATTGCAGTTGCTTCTCCTGACACTGACCACCTTCTGCCCAATACGGAACTGCTAGAATCCATGGGAGGTCAGGACCAGGTTTGCAAGGCTGACATGAGAAAAATAGACCTGTACTGATATACAGTGTTACATCTATCCTCTGTCACCAGCGCTATGATATGTGTCCTAGAAGGCAAACCAACCTATGCCATGCTAAAGCAGAACGAGTTAAAGCTGATGTCTCAGTTCCCTCAGGGACCTCTGCCCTGCAGGCCTTGTCCCTCTCACTGGTGGCAAAGCAGGAGGTGCTGGCACCTATAATTTACCTACTAAAGGTAAAATTTTCCTCTAGGTTTCTTCAAAGGAGTTGAGCAACTTGTTCTGGTGTCCTCCATGCAGCGTCACCATGAGGAAACTCCTGCTGCAGTGTAAAGGGTGTCCTCCTTAATCTGTTTCTTATAACAATAGTAGTTTAAACTCCCATAAGTCTATTATCGTACTTTTATCTATTATCATACTTTTCAAGGTGGATTAATAGTGGTATTACTCTGAGGAAGACTTCATTGGATGGTAGGTGACAGTTTCTTACAGGAGGGCAGGGGGTTTTTACTTGCTGTTTCTCATCTTGCAGTGTGTGTTCGAAGGCTGCTGGTAGCCTAGCAACTCTTCAGGCTGGCCCACAGCGTGAAAGCCCTGCTCAGGACCCCCGCTCACTCTGGAACCCTTCATCCTACCTGCAGTGAACCCAGGCTAGGCTGCCATCATTTGCTGGCCCCTGGGGCATACCTTACATCGTGTATCTGCATGGTATTTAGCAAGGAAAAGAGGAGTCGGCGCATTTGGGGAGAGGAGAGGAATGGGTAAAGATGGAGGTCAGTGGGAGCCACTGTATTCTGGGAGGGAGCTGTAGGGTAGCAGGTCCTCTAGTGCAGGAAGAAGAGCATTAGGATTGACTTGTTTGGGCTACAGCCCTGCCTGTGGCTGAAGTCCCCTAGGAGATGGTCCTGTGCCAGAGCACATCAGAGTTTCTGAGTAATGGGAAGTCCTTGAAGAGAAGAAGAGATGGAGAGCCTAAGCCCTGGAATCCTTTTGCTCTTCTATCACAATTCTATTACATCTTTGAGGCGTTTTTACTGTGATGTACTCTGGCAGTACCTCTCTGTTCAGGGATGCTGTGGGCAGTCTGAGGAGATCCCCTGTAATCTGGGTTTCTGGCCACCCCTTCCTAATGTGACACAATAACTGACCTAGGCAGTGGACTGACATTTATTCAAACATATGTGTCAGACATTTTTCAGGTAAGCTGGCAGGAGGATGAATCCTGGAACATAGAAATGAGGCCAAACCTTTTTTTTCTTTTTTTTCTTGTGTGTGTGTGTATGCAGTGATAATCCCTTTAAATTATCTTTTCTCATAGTCTTTCCACTACAGTCTCTATTGTAAAGCTGTTTGTATGCTGTTTTTCTTACTAAGGAGGCACAATAATCTGGACATTGCTTCTTGAAACAGGTTGGAAAAAAAAAAAGGTATATGTAAGTGGCTGAGGCTGTACAAATGTGACTGAAAGTTAGGCCAATCCAAATATTAGTGACTGGGAGCCTGTCTCTGACTGGTGTTGCGCCTCATCGATTGCACCAGTAGCAAATGGTGGTAGTGGTGGCATCAGACTGGTGCTGGGATGTCCCAGTACTCCCAGACCTTATGGAGTATATAGCCTGAATAGATCACACAGACTCAAAGGCTGGGAAAGGAGGAAGGAGTGTCATGAAGTGATGTGACCAAAGTCACCAGAAAGGTGGTTGGCAGAGTTAAGACTGGAACTCTGTTCCTGTGCTCTCTTGCCTCCGTGGGAAAACTTTGCTGTAAAATCTCTGCTGTGGCTACCACCCTCCCAGGTGGCATGTGGTCTCTATTGCCATCACCTGCTGAGCCCTGGCCTCAAAGGACAAGATTTATCATGTGTTTATGTGGATTTGCTTTGTGAAAACAATGGTCCATGTATTAATTCAGGTCTTACAAAACACATAAGCTGATGATTTCAATTTGGACTTAGCTTGTAACTTTTTATTTTTGGTAGGCATTTTTAGAACTGAACTTTTACTTCATGAATATCTGCTGAAAACGAATATAAGAGGGCATGCAACCATTGTCAGACCACATTCTTAAAGGGTGTGTGAAAGCGCATGTACGGCCTACTAACCAGACGGGCTGGAAGACCAAAACACCTGGCTTCCACTATGGCGTGATGAGTCACAATTTGCTCCAGGTCCCTCTGTGTCTCGCCTCTTCCTTCCCTTTGTCCACCTCAAATGTGGGTCTTAGGCAATGTTTTTTTCACTCTGCATGCTAAGCACAGCACCCAGCCTTGCATGGTCTGAATCATAGTTGCATCCCAAAGTACTGCTGTAACATAAATAATATGTAAAATTTTACATATATATTATAATTAATTTAGTAACAGGTTCTCTTATGCAGGATTTATAGAGCTTTTAGGTGATATTTTCTTAGTTTCTCGATTTAGCCTTACTGTCACTTATAAAGCTTCAGGTTCTCTTATGCAGGATTTACAGAGCTTTTAGGTGATATTTTCTTAGTTTCTCGATTTAGCCTTACTGTCACTTATAAAGCTTCTCTGAAGCTTCTTTGTTTTGAATATTTCTAATGTGCATGAAGTATTTTGGTACATGGTATTTAAATACAATAGGAATGATTTTAAAAAGCAGAATACTGATCTTGACAATGTCAGTCTTGCTCCCTCTCCTTCAGTCAGTCTGCTAGTCAGTTCTGTAAGAACTTTCTGCTTCTATGTCTAAACCAAATGTGCTATCACAGAAAAGTGCTGGTCAGAACTAATCAAAATGAACCTTACTCTTACTTTAATAATTTCCCACTATGAGTTCTTTGTATCTCCAAGGAGCCCTTCATTAGGAGAGCTCACAGCTTTTGAAAGAGCAATGAATTTGTATGTCATTGCAACAGCCTGTTGAATTAAGTGGTTATGATTCCCATTTTACTGATGAGCAAACTGAGGGACAGAGAGAAGTGACTTGCCTGGGGCTGTGGTAAACTGGGATTTGAATGTGGCTGACTTCTGGCTTCAGCCTCTTTTTTTGGTCTTATTTCCTTAGAATTTTTATTTTTCCACAAGTCTCTTTTCTTGAAAATTGATGTAAATTGAACAATCACTCTCATTTAATAATGTCTACTTAAGGTTTGCTTTTATTTTCTCTCTCTTTATATATACATATATCTTTATATATACACACATATTCTCTCTCTCTCTCTGCAAAGATCCACATTCTGAATGTAGGAGCTACAATGGGAGTGTAGAGACTGAGCCAAAGCTGTTGTTTGCACTAACTTTGCTCATTAGTTAGATGTTGTGGCTCTAGGAAAAGGTGCCTGTTTACTTGGCATGTTTCAGTAATCTAATTGGAAAAGTGGAATTACCACTTAAAAGATGTACAAGAATGATGGGGAGAGAAGATCTTTAAGTCATGAAACTAAAATGAACTGAAGTTATATGCTGGAAAGTGCTGCCATTGCGGCTGTGGAGAGAAGCTTTATTTGAAATTACAGAATGAAAATTACCGATCAATGCAGCCAGAATGGAATGATTGATATTTCAATTGCACTTCTAGAAAATGTAACATAGCATAAAGATACACTATTTACCTTCTTTTCAATTCCAAGTTTTTTTCACGTTATAATAACATATATAAATGCATAAATGGGCAATTCCAGACGGTGCAGTTGGGAGCAGAAATTAAAAGAGCTGTAATGTATATCAAACTTCAGGCAAAGCTCAGCTACAGTAGTACTTGTTTCTAGTAAAATGGTGACAAAAGTGGTCTCCTATGGCTGAAGTTGCATTTTCTTTCTCTGGGTAAGTCTGTAGAACATAAGGATTGGGCAAGAACCGCACCTACTGTCATCTGCACAGACTGTGTTACCTGCACAATGACAAGATGAGGATGACTGCTCAGAGTGCAGGATGGGTTGACAACTTTTGTATCCCTAAAGCAGTTCCTGGGAAGTGCATAAAGTTCACAACATAGCTTTTTCACTATGAAGTTCATCTGTCCCTGTACCTCTGGATGTATGCAGAAGTGGACTGCTTGCAACCGATGTTTTCTACCAGTGATGTAAGAGAATAATTTGTGCTCCACATCTTTCTGGTGGATGAAGTGCGGAGTTAGCATCAGAGAGAAGGAGAGCTTTGCTTCATTTTGCTTTATGCATGAAATAAGAATGTTTTAGGGTTTACACACAGAAAACAAATAAATCACCATTCTAAAGCTTGGGCAAGATCTCTGTCCTCATATTGTGTTCCTGCTGATTATTTATGATTTCCACTATAATAAGCCACCGAACACAGGCATAAGAAATGGAGAATATTTACTTGCTTATAGATATTCAGCACAAAACTGCACAAAATTTAAAGAATCCATGTAAGAATCAAAATGTATTTTGGCTTTTGGAAAACCTTGTTTGTACAGTGTCTACACCCCTGGCTATATTTGACCTGCTGCTGCTTCAAGGAAAGAAGCTTCCTGTGAGAATGTACAAAAATGTGATTTTGAAACTGCCTATTCGTTTTTTTCAATTGCTAAAGGTGTGTATACAGTCAGGTCAAAGCAGTTATATAAATATTCTGATTTTCAGGAATGTTTAGCTCATTGTATTTCTCTAATCAAAAGAAGAGGTCAAGTCCTGTGTGTGGTTATAGAACAGTGATAGCACAGACTGCTACAGACTTCTAACAAATTTACCCGGCTGTAGTGTAATACAGAGTTTGCCCCTTTGATACCATTATGCCCTATCATTACGCTTTCCAGAAACTCTAATTTTCTATGACATCATAAGTGGTTGCTATGGATATGATTGCTGTGATTCAAACATGGTTAGTGATTAGGATATCAGATGAAAAAATGTTATATGAAGATGAACTCTTCAGGAGCTGCAGTCTGTTTTCATGCAAATGTCTCTAGTATAAAGCGGAGGACGAGAAATGCAGAAAATAGAATAAATAACTAGAATTGCCTCTAAATTAAATGTTTTACCAAGTTTTCCCTGAAGCGTCAGCAGCTCTTTAAACATGCTGGTGATGGCCCATCACAAAGCCAGATGTTACCATTTATCAAGTAAAGTAAAGAGCCCCTCCTGCTTCCACAAATATGAACTGAATATGAAATCAAATGGGAAACTGCTGCACTAACACTGCAGAAGTTCTAATGTAACTTTTAAGCTATTGACAGGCTTGAGGCTAAAAGTGCCTGACAGGAAAGAGTAAGTGGTGGCAGCATTACTCGATTCATCTTTCAAAGGCAAAATTGCAGTCATATGTATGGACTTAAATCACTTGATGGACGTCCTACAGGTTATGATTTCCTTCTCCTCTCTCTCTGTCACCTTCTCCTCCCATTCCATACACAAGTCAAGTGCTTCTGAGGGAAAGGGCCGTTGTGAAAGCTCTGGGGAAGCTTCCTAAAGCCCAGACTAGCAAAACGGGTGTAGAATACACACAGAGAGCAGTTGTAAATAATTGTAACGCTTTCTTGTAAGTGTACTTTCTTTTCCATGTTAGTCTTAAACCTGATGAAAAGTTGGTCTACATCTAGCTGGGCACAGCTGAGCCAGCCCTGAGTGACAGTGACATGAGTAAGGAAAGGCTAATGTTGTCAGTCCCTCCAACCTGTTCACAAATGGCATTGATCCTCAAGCTTTGTAAAATGACGTAGAGCATCCGAATTGTGCCTGAATACAATACTGGCTTATGTGGTCAGCGAACATCAGTAGTAAAAGTATTTCTTTTATCATGGTGTTTTACCTAGAGGCTTGTCACTTCAACTCAGATGGAGACTTGGCTATGTAGGATATAGTGATTGTTTTAATGGTGGTCTGATGAAACTCACTGGCTTTGGATTAAATGCAGAATCATTTAAAGACCCCAGATCTTCAAAATAGGCACGTGCAAAATGATAGAAGGCCAATGGTGTTGTTGCTTGTAACAGTCCTCCAAAATACATTCAAATAGGTTTGGTGGGAGAGTTGTAAGAAGACTGAGAAAGTTGGAAAAAATAGATGTACTCTCATAAATGTAAGTGCTTTTACCCATCTGAAGGTTAAGCAGCAAACTTCAAAGTACATATTGAGGGTAATTGTTTGGCTAACTTAATTAGGTTAACTCCGATTAGACAATTTAAAAGAAGGGCAGTTGGGACTTGTGGAGCACTAGGAGATGTTAGCAAGAGAGACGTGATGAGATTGTTGGCTCAATTGATTTTTAATTTTTTCAGTGTATCAAATTTTGAGGAGTTAGTTGGAATGGCATATAAGGAAAACTAGAAAATGTCAGAAAAACAGTGTTGCTACCAAGCTTATGATTTTTAGCACTGTATTAGGTTATATTTTAAGATTCCATGCTCTTCTTTTTAGAAGTAATTTGTATGTTCCCTTTACATGAAGTTTGAGAGATCACGGTCTGAAAGGTGTACTGTAAAAAATATTCTCTCACAGCAAATTGCTGTTTCTGTCCTTTATTTGTTGTGTTTCAGTGTCCACTCTGGTGCATAGTGATGGCAAGATGGGATGAATAAGGGATAGTTCTGTCGTGTGATACCAACTGTGCTGGCTATGGAGATATGCTTGCGTTTCTGGCTGGGCTGTGGTATGAGCTGGTTCCTTTCAGCCTTTGGCTTATTACTCACGTGTGAATAATAGAGGTCATTTTCGTATTTGGACTCTACAGCTGGTTTGTGCTAGGTCAGGTTAGGTTGATGGATACACTTCTGAAGGGCATGAAATCAGTTCCCAGTTTGCCCCCTGGAACAGAAGAGCATAGTTGGTGCCAGTCTGTGCTTTTATTTAGGCAGGGGCTGGTCTGTCCCGGTGCTGCCATTGGCAGTACTGTCTCCTTCAGAAAGAGGACTGAGGAAAAGTCCACTCCATTGGCAGCAGCTCCAAGAGGTCCTGCATGAAATTTCTGCTCTTGCAGCTTCTCCTCACTTTGGTGCTTGTACTATTTGAGCCCAGTATGTTTCAGGAGGGTGGTTGTGGAAGTGGGGGAGGGGGTCGCTAAATTATGGTTGCTGTGGGAACCATAACTTTGAATTTCTTGACATCTGTCCAATGACAATCTCAACATTAACGTTGCATTAACATAGTTTTTTTGCATTTAATTAAAAAAGATGATGGCCTGGAATCTGTTGAGGAATTTAAAGCCAACATTTAAACTGTTTGCTGGGAGCAGAGATGTCAGAGCCTCTGCTCTGGAAACACTCATGTTCGCTCACTAAACAGTCTGACAATGTACAGTAGCCACAGAGATGAGAAGTGAAAGCAAAGTGTTTGTAAAGCCATTGTCTGCTTGTCTCCTTCTGGTGGCTTTGCCCATCTTTCCTGTCTGAAGGAAACTGCTCTGGCCGAATTTAAAATTACTTGCAATCTAAATACTTGTTTCCAACTCCTTTATACGCCGTGCCCTGTGCTGGTCACAGACTCACTTGCCTGTGCAAGCTGAATTTTCTGGGGGCTCGTTTCTCCAGCCTACGCCATTGTCCTGCAGGTTCTGCAGAGCTGATTGCAGAAGCTATTTGCAAGTGTCAAGTTAGAGGCATAACAGAGTAGTAAATGCCTGGCAACACTCTTGTTCCTGAGTTCTGGACTCTTAAAAAAGTGTCTGGGTTTCCCACGTAATAGTCCAGTGTGCTTGCTAATTGGTTTTGATTTTGAGGGTTATGCAATAAAAATGTTTACAACTGATAGGTGTTTCACCTTGAAAGGTTTGGAGGGGCTGAGATTTAGAAGTCTCTTTTGTAACCTCATGTTATTTCAATAAGTTCAGCTATCAGACAAATAGACATATGGACTATGCTAAAGTTAGGTGCTGTAGATAGGAGAAAGATGTTCATATGGCACCCATGTTATTTAGCCTTCTCTCATAACAGAATACCATACTGTTAAAAATTGTCTATTTTTATGTAATTCTTCCACTTATATTGAGATAAAAAAATTATTAGTCTAAGGTTGGCTCATATCATCAGAGCTTCTAAATGTTGGCAACTTCCCTACAGTCTGTTGCAGGCAATAACTGCCAGGGAAGTTGCTTGAACACAAGCAAAAAATAGGTCTTCCTGCTGAGCCACCAGCCCAGCAACGTAAGGAAGAATTTAATGCCATGGCCTTAAGAAAGTTTCCGTGTTCTTCACAGACAGTCGTGCTTTCACTAAGGTGACGGAGAGAGAATATAAAATCCCAGAGTTACTGCAAGGCTCGAAAAAGTTGTGAAAGAAGACTTGGCAGTTGTAGCTTTATGTAAAAGATTTTTGCATATAAATTGCATATGCATATGACATTTTAGCTCCAACTTTACATGTGTTTTGGAGGTTGGATTCAATCTTGTCCCTGCCTGTCTGTTTGCTTTTGCCATAGCTGCATCAATATTAATCCTGTTGGTTTTTCCCTCTGGCTTTTTTCCTTAATTTCCCTCTCTTCCACTTTTGATTTAAAACCAGTTGGTTCCTTTTATCCTAGGGAAAAAAAAATTAGGTATCTCTTTTATATTTTTTTAAATAAGTTATTGTTTTTAAAGCATGTGTAGTTCTTTCTTTGTCTTTGGAGTAGATTCTCAAGTATTCATATGGTGACAAGAAATGGCTAGAGAGTTGATAGGATGAAGAGATACTCCTTTATCGGAGACCTTTTCTCTTCTTTAAAGGGAAAGAAACATTCTTTAAGTATTGTTGCTCTCCTGTCTCCTCCCAACCATCACCCACAATGGTATCATCAGAGAAACAGACTTTGCCTTACCAAGTGGATGCACACTGTATTTAAGAAATATCACTGTTCTGAACTCAGAGTTTGGTGGACTGTTTAAAATGACTCTTTGTAAATTAGCTCCTCTTTTTATTTGCAAATTGTCAAGTGAACACCTTAATTCCCTCTCTTTTTGTCTATTGATATTCTCCTGGTGATGACCATATTTCATTCTTTGGGTGTCTTGTAAACCGTTTTGAAAAACAGAACCAGGTTTTGGCTCATGTTTGTAAGCCCTGTTCATAAGGTGTAGCTGCCCCTCATTGCCTGCCTGAATGAGATGGTTGTGGGCAGGAGCACCCAAAAAACCCTATAATTCTTCATCCTTGTGAAAAATAATCAGAGTTAAGAATTTTTCATGTTCAATGCAAGTTGAAATTGCAGTGTTTCCCCCGATATTAGCTGATTAAATAAGCAATCCCCCTTCCCCTTCAGTTCTATCAACAGTGACTCATTTCACTTGTCACTTTGACTTACTTTATTACTACAGTGGGAGAATTGAGGCACGCTAGGATCATATGGCAGCAGATCACCTATATCTGTAGTCGAAAGGAGCTTTTGTCTCTGAAGTAGTGTATCCACAAGTGATTTGCAGAACTGCATCTGGTTGCAAAAGTACTTTCCCTCTATCTAATATTTTTTGATTATTTGAAATTGTGTTTGGATTTCTGGGAGGTTTTTTCTATTAAAATTTCCCACACTACTGATTTGTTGCAGCTGTTTTAATGAAATGAAATTTGGAGAGTGCTGGAGTAGTATGCACACATACAAAAAAGTTCCTGAATGTTTTTAAGTAAAAAAACTGTTGTATCACAAACATTCTCACTAATTTCCTGAAGTGGACAGATAATGTAATTAAGACTTTGAACTTGTGGTCCAAAATAGATGAAATTGACAACTCAGTGGTTCAAGTTAACACAACATTTAATTTGATTCCTAAGCATATAAAAGTTGCTTCCAGTTGAATAAGAGAATATAGCTGAACTTGGGTTGCAATGGTGCATCAAAAGCGATGACACCCCTGTTCAAATCATTTATAAACAGCAGAAGAATTTTAAGAACTGAATTGCTACCTGAACTTCAAAAGAGACCATGTATTTCTATTAATACAAGGAACAATTGCGGGCTGTTAGCCATTAAGTTATTTGAATTTGAAATTCATCAAAAAGGTGGTGGAGGAGGAATATATCTGCACTCTAATGTAGATAAAGGATCCTCTGTGTGAGGTAAGATTACCTCTGAAATAAGAGAAGTTTAAATAAACTCTGAAGAAGACATGCAACTTTCTCTTCAGAGTGCCTTTCTTCTAGACTCAGCTAAAACTCTCAGCTTCTTTCCAACTAGATTCTAAACACTACTGAGACGAAAATTTCGCTTTCTACAGACTGAGTCCATTCCTGACTATGATTTTTCTGAAAATCCCCAACATAAAAAAAAGTACACTGTTATGATTTTATTATTATTATTTTTATTAGTATTTCTTTAAAATAATAATAAAAAAATCCTAACTCCATTAGAGAAGTGGAGTACATGTTTTTCCTTAACATTGTAATTGTTTTGTGGAAAGGGGAGAATGGAGGCTCTGTTCCTCATCACCACAAATCTCCAGGCCTGACTCTTTTCAAAGATCTCATCTCCCTGCTGTGAAACAGGGGTCCAAAGTTCTTTTTTTCTGTAAATAGATATGCTCACAGTACAATACACTACTATAGCAGAGCTTTCTAATATAATCTTTTTACCTCATTTTAGCAGGTGAAAGTGAAAATGTGAGGAAAGGGACTGTGCTCTGAACTGGAATTTCTTGTGTAGCTTTGTTTTCACGGAGTTGTAGCAAGCAGCAGATAAATTTGCTTTGTGTATCAATGCCAGTAAGCAGAACAGGTATTTCAGAGCAACCAATGTCCCCGGGATTTGGGCAGTGATGTTGGGCTAAATGGATAAATTACTACATGCAATTTGACAACCTATTTAAGGGGTAAAATGAGCAAGTTTTAGCATGACTATACGCCCCCTTTGTCTTGCTAATTACTTCTTGACTGAAGGACCTTGAAAAAACAGCTTTGTCTGCTATGTCCAGCAAAGGAAAACAAGAATGAACAAAAATTTGATAGTCTGCATATGAGATGCAGATTGTGTAAATCCAACCTTCTGATTCTGAGATTAGCTAAACACACTCCTAATATTACCACACATTGATTCAGGACAAAATGCAATGAAATGGAGCAGGTAATAATGAGGCAGTTTGACAAGGTCCACTCCTGTTCTGTGTGGTAGAAGTTAGTAATAGTGTCATGAGCAGGATATTCTGAAAAGAATTTAAAATTTATTTTATGGGCCACTTCTCCGTACTTTTCAAGCCCCGAAAGCTCAAAGGTTTTTTTCACTCTAATTTTCCATAGAGTCTGCCTGGGATGAGGAAAAAAGCTTCCATTAAAGAACAGAGGTTCAAATGAATGGGTAGGTGGGACTTGTTTTAGAAAGATGGGTGGAGGGTGGAGAAGAGACCAACCAACCAGCCAAAATTCAAATAAGCTTTGTTTCATTCATTTAGCTATCTACCAGACTGGCAGCTTTGGATGCAGAATGAAATGAGAGTTTTGTGTAGGGAAACTATGGTCACTAGGGTGTAGAAGAAAACCATCAAAATTTATTTCATGTCTGACACAGGACAAGTATCAAACCAAAATCTTTTATTTTGCAGAACTAAATCTGAACTTGCATGTGAAAGGGAAAGGGAAATAGAGAAAGAAGCTTAAAGAAATAAAAAGAGGAAGTGGGGGGGAAAGGCAGTACTAAAACTGCAGTCTTAGCCTTCTAAACCCTTTTGCTTCTCTGATTGATACTTTTCAATTATACCTTCCCATTTCACTGACATTTGAAATGCTATTTTTTTTCTAGCGATAACTTCAAATGCTTAAGTTCCAACAGCACCAGTAACCCTGTTTAGCTGTAGTAGTAAATTGGTTCCTTGTACAACATAATGGCAGTGACAGCCTTTTGCTAGGGAAATGAGTTCTCCAATGGGACATGCCTATGATAAGACGTCCGGTTTTGAAATTGTATTTCTCTGTATCAGAATTAAATCTGGACTTTATATTTCTTTGCTGCCACTGCTCTGTAGCTGGTCCCTATACCAGCCAAAGACTGACAAGTAATGCTTACACAGGAACCCTTTCACTTAAATTGGATTTGTCCTTTTATGTTTCCTCCTATTATTAGCTATTAAAATCTCTCAAACTCTTTTTTAAACAGCGATAGGGTTTGGCAAACCTGAAACTCACTGACTTGGAGGAGGGAAAAAAAAGGGAATTCTAGTATTAAGAGCAGTAATTTCCTTCCCTAGGTAAAATTAACTCACATTTAGTAAAATACAGTATTGATTCCCTGTGTTATACGGTAAGATATACGGAGTATCTTCATTGTGTTGAGAAAGGTCAGGATTTGAAGGTATTATATTGGCACAGCTAAAGGCCTTTTAAAAAGCATACCAAAGAAAACAGAAATCAGTGCCACTCCTGGTTACCTTTAGAAAATCTGAACCTGCTTTCTTCTGGCTGTCATATTGTGTTTCTTAGAGCCTTTAATAGTTAAAACAAAGGTAATGTGCCTCCTGTGCTGTTTGCTTTGCACTGGTCCCTGACAGTACCATAAGTATGTGCATTTTGTTAGGGTATTATTACTATATGCTGTAATGGAACTGCACAATGGAGGTCACTAGGAGATCATCAGTACATGTAATTTCATTTTAACCTTAGGTTTATATTATCACTTAAATAACAAAATAATAATCAGTCTGCAGGAAAGGGGAGTTCTTTTTCCATTTCTTGCAGTAAAAAATTAACTCAATGTGATCCCTGTATTTGTCTTCTCTCTACTGATACCAATGCCATTTTATTTTTCTTCAAAGAAACATTCCTGGCAAATTCAGTAGAGAAACTACCTGGAGTTTTAGAGATCTTCAGAAAGTAAAAAGATGGCCTCTGACTTACCTCAGATTTCATTTAAGTGTGGGATGTATTTACAGTAGAAACTACAGACAAGAATGCTTTTTGACTGAGACCAGGGTTGAAATATACTTTTTTGAAACAGCTACTGGACTTGTACATATACAGAATATCTATATAGCCTTTAAGTACAATTTGAGAAGGCTGTAATTTTTTGCCTTCAGTCATCATCAGGGATCTCTAGCAGTGGACAAGATGATATTTTTCCTTGCTATGGTACCAATTCCATTGGATCTGCTGCAAATAATTAACATTTATTTTATTAAATGATTAAATTTACTGAATAATGAAGATTTGGCCCTTTAATTGCTAATGTTTTTAGTTTTTAAAACATTGACCAGAACATAACTTTTACAGCCTCTGTCTGTGTTTTCTAAATGTCATTAATAATCAGAAATGTTGAATACAGAAGGGCAAGTTAAATCCTGTCATTGAAACAGCAAACAGCTTTAGTCAAATGTATTGGCACAGGATTAAAAATGCATCAAGCATGTATTTGTCTTCTCAATGGGAAGCCCTTATTAATAGTTTGAAGAGTAGAAAGCTTAGCCTTATACAACAAGCGCTGTAGTAGTGGGCTTTTTTTTAAAATATATTTTAATGTGTGAAATTGCAGGATGCCAAGGTTGCCATTAGAGCTCCACTCTTGTTCCAGTAATTTTCCCACTTAGATTCATTCTTTCCTTTCACAAAAAAGCACTTCATAGTGGTCACAGCAGAAATGCAGTGATACCGAGTAGAGTGCAGTACTCTTGCAAGGTTAATTGCTACACCACTGTCAAAATATTGGACATAACTACAAGGACATGAGTCGGCTCACTTGTCTGAGAAATCTCTCCCTTTTTCTTTTTCTCTTGTGTGCAGGGATTTTCTAAGGAAGTGTATATGCTTTATTCAGAATTTCAGTAGAAATGTGAAATTATGGAGAGGTTATTTTAGAAACCTGCTTTTTTCATTCTGACCCCAGAACAGCTCCATAGCACGAACCCATAAATAAAGACTGGATTCTCAATAGACCTGTGAACATGATTCCTACCTCAGGGGTCCCTTTGAAAACAAATCAGGTGAATTGCCTGTATTCAAAACTTCGTCTTGGCTTCTAAACTCTAGATATTTAAAAGTAAGCATTTCTCTTCAACACTGTCGTTCTTCCCTACCCAGCCAAGACTTGTGGGAGGTTTGGGGAACTTGAAAAATGGCTTCTTTGTATTTGGGAGTAAACCATATCTAATTAAATTTTAAAATGAAATTAGGGGAAACCACCAAATCTATGTGTGGCCTGGCAGATGCCACAGTCTATGTTTAATAGCTGTGGGTCGGCAGGTTCGAGACGCCTGAAGCCGTTACTGGAAACCTATAGAAGAGAACAAAACCAGTTTTGCTACCTCATTCAGAAATTTGATCAAACTGCTGTAATAAAGAGTGTGTATGAATCTCTCCTTGGCTTACACTTTCTAGCAAGTGCTTGGGAATGCTTCCTCTACAGATGATGACAGAACTGCCAAAGGCAAAATCTGAGCAGATTTGCTCTGGACCAGTCTCCTATCTTGATCCAGTCCATTGATGCCCCTCAGCCAGGTTAAATAATAATCTTGCTAGGAGGTCAAGATTAGTCCACTCCTATATTTCACCCAGATCGTCTTTGGGTTGTCATTTCTACTTTTTGACAGCCAGATGCTGTCACTTAGCCATATTATTGTGGTCCTTTTGCTGATGCTTCCTGGATGAGGAAGCTCTTTTCTCTAGCTGTCAAATCCAACCCAGCCCACTGCCACCACTTGACATAACTGGCATGGAAGTTTTCCCACAAAGAGCCCAGATCTGGGAAACGGGTTCCTGCATCACCATCCTCCACCGAACCTCTGTGCTGCAGGCATTGCATATTTGATGGGGTTATGTGAAAATTTTGTATGGGCTATCAAGTCTTCAAAGGCTCTTTTGTGTGTTTGCTGAAAAGGAAAGATGATGTGACCCACTAAGGTGTGTCTAGAGTTTATTTTGAACTCCTCATGCAGTTGGAATGAGAAATGGGCTGAATAAATAGAAATGAAGCTGAAGAGAAAACTGAAAAAGTAAATATGGGAAATGTCTTGTGCTTTGCTCTGCTTTATATGACACACATTTTATTACTTACTCTTCTCAAATTATTTTTAAAATGTGCTTGTCACATTATACTGGGAACAAAACCAAGTAACATTAAATTAACAATGCAAATAAAAACAACAAACAAGCTGACCACATGTCTACTAATCTATCAACCAAATTTGCAAGGTGCCATTTCTGAAACCCAAAACCAGAATAAACAAAAAAACTAACTCCAGACCTTCAATCCATTATAACTTATGATCTTATAAAAACCTAATGCATCTTTTAACCTGCTTGGTGCCCTGAGGCCCTTCAGAGAAGTGGAGCCATGAGCAATCTCTTTACTGGTGATTCTAATTTGGCAGACAACGGACTTTAAATTGTTTACCTTGCACCCTTTAGCAAAACTTAGCAGTTAGCAAAGTGAGGAGAAGGGTGGCTTTCTGAATATTCAGTCTTAAAAGGCTCTGGTGAGTTAAAATCAGCACCTTAAATTACACCCCAAATGAGCATGGCATACCATTTTTCCTGGTGAGCATATTTATCATGTTCTTTCTGACCATGAGACCTTATGGGTGGTGGCACGCTGCCCGAAATGAAACTTCTCTCTGGGATGTTCGTTTCAAAATCTGTCACGGTTTTGGTATACCCACAAAATAAATATTATCATATTCCTATATTAAAGGAGAAACTGAGGCATGGAAACTAATTAGTGCGCCACTGTCCAGGACCTGATTTTGTATTCAAATCTACCTTACTTGTTTTAATTGGCAGCTCAGTTCTTAAATAACTGTCTTTGTGGGTCCCTTCCAGTTGTGTACACATGGCATTTCGTTAGTTGAAGCTTATTGTCAACTGGCTTTTTTCCCCTGTAAAAAAAAATCAATACAATTTGAATTTTTCTACCCAGACTGAATCCTTGGTAAATTGTTGTGGATGGTTATTGATTTCTTATATCTGTGAGGTTTTTTTTTTTTTAAATAGCATTAAGGTAAACAGAAGTCTTATTGTGTTCATTTTACAGGATAACACTTATCTACACAAAGAACACATAAGCACACAGCTTACCTATAGGAAAGATGCAGCAAATCACTTCCAATAACACAAAATAAGAAGAACAAAACCTTTCTGTTGCTGAGCAGAATGGAAAGATTGCTTTCTTGTCACTAATTTTGATTGAATTGAGTCTGTGCTTTTGGAACTGGTTCACTGATACAACAAGAAGCATAATTTAACTATTCCTTACACTTTCATGCCCATGAAAAACACAGCAAAGGCAGAAACCGTCTTAAATGAGGATTATGAGTCTTATCTTCCCCCACTGAATCTAATGAGGGAAAGGAAGGGAGGCATATCTATCTTTTAAATATCAGGTTGATTCTCTTTCCTTGGTTCTAGACTGTTCAAAATATAAAGGTGACTCCTTCCTATTTCACCTTGAAGGCCAGTAGAGCAGCCAATTTTTAGAAGCATAAGAAATTGGAAAGTTGAGTAACACTGCTGAGTCTACAAAGACTCTCCCTGTTCAAAAAAACTATGAGTATTTCCAGTGATCCTGGAGGCTTCCAATCTTTGGGATGTAAATCTTTCAAGAAGGCACTGCAATCTGAGTCTCACCCTCATTTAACCTTTGACTGGAAATCCATTAGACTCTGGACTGAGTTGGATAAGGTTTCAGATCAGTTTATTTTAGTACGTTATAGTAGCATGATAAAATAGATGAGGCAAAAATTGACATGAGCTGGAGTTTCATAGCAAGGCATGTAATAATAATAATAACTTTGATGAAGGAGAGTGAAGGGAAAGATAATGGATTCCAGCAGATTAATGAATGGCTAATGTGGGCTTCCTGGGACAAAGGGTTCTAGGGAACACGTGGTCCCAGAAGTGACCTCTGTGTTGTGAATGCTGATGGCCACTAACAAACAGTAATGAACTCCAGTATTTCAGTTCCAAAAATGCTGATATTTAGCTTTTATTAAGTACGACTAGTTTACGGTCATGTCATACACCAGTGCTACTGTGGGGAAAATTGGAATTAATTATTACTGAATGGGATGCCAAATAATAATAGTAATCCAAAGAAGGATGTTTTGAAATGTTTGGCGTCTCTTCTTTTTTTTCCTTTTTCTCTTTTCTTTTTTTTCTTTTTTTTTTTTTTTTTTTTTTTTTTTTTTCCTTTTTTTTGTNNNNTTCTCTTTTCTTTTTTTTTCTTTTTTTTTTCTTTTCTTTTTTTTTTCTTTCCCCTTTTTTAAGCTTTCATTCTTTTCTGGTTCCCTGTGGAGCATTCAGTTCCTAGGGTGGCCTGAGGAGAGATCAGTGATGCTGTGCTTTGTAGTCTATTACAGCACAGCTGTTCATCAATTAGAATGGAGAAAATAATCCTGCTGTTTTAGAATGGCATGATGTGCCTTCTACGTTATCAGGCAAAATGCAAACTGGATACATGAAACCCAAGCAGTGAGGCTGCCAGTGTGAGGGGGAACCTCTGACTCTAAAAAGTTCTACTTTATTTTTCTCCTTTTCTCTGTTAGTTTAAAACTATAATTACAAACTTGAGCACCCACTCTACCTTATGACATGAAGGAGCATCCATAGTTGTCCTGCAGGAGCCAGCAGAACTAATAGTGAATCAGAGTTCAAGAAAAAAGCTAGAAAGTCTGAAACAATGCTATGCTAATGCAGAGTGTCAGTTTGTATGCTGCTTTTTTCCTCTTCCCCCCCCTCCTTTCTACATTAGGCCTTCTTTTCTTGTAATAGCAGAGGAATGTGTGCTGAAAAGCAGATAGTTAGTGCCACTTTGCCACCATATGCCTTTATATTTGGAAATTTGCATAAACAGCAAAACATTAAAACAGGATTTATAACCCCCCTGAAAAATAGAAAATATATGCAGAAGTTTCAAAAGGAAACCATTGGAGTTAAGTTAAAAAGCCCCAACCCTATATCCTGTTAATTGGAAATGGTGTATTTTATTTATATTCATAACATGTATCTACTAGGCAGGCTATATAGTGTACAGGATACTGTTTTTATGGGGGTTAAGTAGCCCTGCTCGTGGGCAATGTTCTGTATTTCTGTTGTAATTCTTTACGTGTTGAGCAGACACCCAGAGCAGCAACTGCATTAAAAGCCTGAGAGGCAAAGAGAGATGGACTGCAGTGAAAGCAGAATCAATCCTTTCTGCTCTTCCACAAACATACTGGCATGCACTCCAGCCCTGGTGGAATTCAAACTTGGTCCTTCATGGAAGGAAACAAAAAAATACTCTGAGATCCAGTAAACCAGTTGCAATCTCAAAGCCTAAAGGAGTGATGGAGGTTAAAAATTTCTTCTAAAAGTTGTGCTTTTCCACTCTGATCCATGTTTCTGCAGAGCAGACGTGGTCCTGGGTATTGCAAAGAGGCTGATTTACCCCTGAAGGAGTGGTGCAGCACATCTGGCTCCAGGTATTGGTGAGCAGCTTTGGAAAGGTCCTGAGATCAGCAGGTCCTGGCAAGGGAGCGCTCCAAGGCTGTGAGTGACAGGAACTGTTGAGGTCCCACACTGCTTCTGTCTCTCTTATTTCCTCCTTTTTCTCCATGCTGCAGTAGATACCAGCAGGCCTGGCTCTGCTCTCCAGTCTGCACCCTTCCCTTCCTGTCTAGATACTGACTCGAGTAAGTGAGAACAGCATGGAGAAATTAATTAGGGAGGGAAGCCACTTCTGCTTGTTGCAAGTGGTTCACAGCTGCAGGATATGCCCCCATTACTGGATTTTTTTGATGCAGATTTAAGACACTAATCTCCAGCCCTTGCCTTTAGATTCTGTAAATGAAAGTGGCCTTCTGCCAGTGGAGTGTGCAAATGGAGAGCGGTGATCTCAGCCCAAGAGCGGGTTTCACTATTTCAGAATTCTACCTAGAAGATCTTTAAGCCCGAGCCTGTTTTATTAAGTGGTTTGAGTCATTGTTCTGCCTTAACAGTAACCTGAGAAGTATTTGGAGGTGGGCCTATGGTGGTCTCCAGCCTTTTTATGGGAAGGTCTCAGAAAAGCACTTCCATCAGACAGTATCTACTTGCCCAAATACAGATGGGGTGAGTCCTTCTGGCCACAGTTTCCCCTCTCTGGGCACTGTAAAGTCCTTTGCAAACCTTTATCATCTTGCAGTCTATAGCCTGTGCCAATGTATCTGAATTTCTCCTTTTCTTCCCCATCATATTCTCATTTGGATTCACCATTTTGTTGCTCTTGTAATTTGTGCATTTAAACTTGTGTAGGCATTTACGATTTTTATTGTTCCTCTTTTTTCCCAACACTTCTACTGTTGTGTCTTTCACAAACATTTGTCTTCATTTCTCCCTCTAGTAAGAGAACACACTCTTTAAAAGCAAGGACACTGGAACAGAGATTGTGCTTTATTCATTTACTTTGGAAATTATAATGTAGTAAGTTATTCATTATTCATAATGCCTTGTGTACTACTGACTATTGCTGTATAGCTGCTAACTGTAAGGAAGGTGTAATATGAGACATTAAGTGATATGAGATCTTCCTACGGCATTGCTTCTGCTCAGTCGTGGATCAGAAGTGGTTGAAAGGCAGACATTTTGGGTACAAATTAGAAAGCACGTAGATTGATAATGGTCCTTGGTAACAATAACAATTAGAGTTGAATTGTTAATCCATGCCAAGTAATTGGTTTACCCTTTCTTTTTTTTTTTT
>VXBW01004784.1:1985927-2021814 GCA_013400375.1 Thinocorus orbignyianus
TGTTGTTATTATTATTATTATTATTATTATTATTATTATTATTGTTGTTGTTGTTGTTGTTGTTGTTTGTTGTTTGTTGTTGTTGTTTTTATTATTACTATTATTATTATTTTGGATTAAAAGCAATTTCAGACATTCCACCTGCTCAAATCCAATGAGCATAAACATCATATCTTCTTATTTATAGAGAAGAAACAATTAAGAAAACTATTTCTCCCATATTATGTATTTCTGAGGGTTTTGTTACATGGAGCTATTTTTCTCTGAAATTTTTACATCGTCATCTCATGTTACATTCATGGACCAGAAAACATCTTGCATTTAATCTTTGGGAAAAAAAAAATAAAAAAAAAAAATAAAAANAAAAACTTATTTACAGTGTGGGTGAAGGCATTGGAACTGGGGAGGGTGTGGAGTCCCCTTCTCTGGAGACCTTCAAGACCCACCTGGATGCAGTCCTGAGTAATGTGGCCTGGGCAATCCTGCTTTAGCAGGGGAGCTGGACTGGGTAATCTCTAGAGGTCCCTTCTGACTCTGACAATTCCATGATTCCACGATTCCATGTGAAAACCTTTGTGACTCCATATGGCTTTTGCAATTGATGGAAGGAATGTAGTGAGCAACAAGACATCGTTCCTTTGCTGTTAGTACTAGCAGATGTAGGTAAAAACAGCAAAATGTAGTTGTTTCCCTGTTGGAGTGAGATAATTTTAACTCAGAGTTGCCCAGTGTGAGAGATCCACAGTGTGTGAAATCACAATGTCGTGCCAGATCCCTCTGAGGTGCACTGGTGCTGAAGAAGGGTTCATTTTTGTAGCAGGAAAACTCTGCCAGTCCAAAGCTAGCATTTTGGAGCAGGTGCAGTAGCCCTTTCTCCTGAATAAACAGTATTTCATTTCAGGAAGGAGCCTTGCCCTGTTTATAGTGCTGCATCATTTGTAAGGTTTGGCTTGGTTACACATGGGGCCATGGAACAGGAAAATACAGTAACTCCATCCTATGCCTGCACAGCAGCTGGAGCAGTGATGAGATATATGGCAACAGCTCAGGTCAAAGCTTCATATTTTTTAAAGTCCTTAAATATATATTCAGATGATAGGGAGCCGTCTGTATGGCAATGGTCCAAGCTCTAAAAACCCCATAAATACATATTTACATGACAGATTTACATTATTTGCTTTGGAGATCTTGCACAATTTTCAGGCGAGGTCTTCCATAACCTGCAATATACTGCAGAGAAATGGTATTTTCACTGCAGATCGAGTTCATCCTTCAGGCCAACAAAAGAAGCTCTGGCTGTTCTAGGTCAAGGCAGACTCAAGTGCAGACAGCCTTGCTGTGATCCTTGGTAATTTACTAGTAGCTGGAGAGGACAGAAAAACTAAACAGAAGGCCTTTGAGTGCTGAATATAGTTTTAGCAGACCATAATCTGCCCACAGAAATGTTCCTAGGGATTTTGAAATGGTTTGGTTGTGGCATTCATGAGTTATTTTACTGTCTCTACACATACCAGCCCTTGCAATCTGGATGTAAGGATCTCACAGGTTCACCAGTGATACACCTAGGTTAAGCTTCTTCTGAGTTAAATGCGAATGTGCTTGTACTACATACAGGAACTGTGTTAATGTAACGCGGGTGACTCAAACAATGGCTCCGCACAGAAATGCATTAACAATCACAAGTGAAAAATTGTTTTGTTTTGCTTTTTATAGAGAAACATCAAAGCTGAATATTACTTACCTGTTCAAGAATCCGCCTGTTTATCTAACATCTCTATTATACATTGTACAAAATGAGAAGGGAACATCCCTTATTTATTCCTTATTTAATTTTTCCTCACCCTTCAGTGGCTTCAGGGACTTGAGTAGAACTGGTGATATATATGTTAGACACCTCAGAAAGACGTATTTCTGAGCTGGAGGCAGAAGTCGGGTTTCCTCAATGTATGGGTTAGCAGTTACTGTGTCTACACATCAGTAGGGATAATCACACCAGGCCAGCAAAGTACTTCAGGATCTGCTTACCTTTGAGCATGTAGGCAGACTAATTGACTTAACCAAGATTACATACAGGCTTAAAGTTAGTAGTATGCTTTGCTGGATTTGTCATTAATCCCATGGCCTTAAATCTACAGAAGCTTTATAGCTGATGGCCACTGAACTGAGCTTCCTTGAGAGGCCTTTTTGGCAGCAAGGAAACTATTTGGTTGTTGTTGTTGGCTTTTTTTAAAATAAAAGCTGCTGAGGGGCTAGAACGCTTTACAGACCTGGGCTCCTAACTGGCACTGACTAACCTCATCCTGAGCCTTTTCCGTCTTGCTCAGAGCATCCACCAGCTAGTACTAAGTGACTCCTTGAATTTTACTTGGCATCTAATTTAAGACACATCCTAGTCAATGAAACCATTGTGATGGAATTACTGTGATTGCTTCTTATTCAGAAGCTAAAATTTGCACTGTTGCATTTTGATGCCAGTTAACATCTTTGAAGAGGGGTAGCCTGTTGTCAGTATAAAGCTTGCAATTTTATTGCTGAAGCATCATTTCTAATGGGTAGCCAAAAAGTAGGGTAGGGAAAAACCTTTTTAAACAAAATCTTTTCCTTCTTAAGACACTGCTGTGAAACTGAAATATTATTATTATTATTATTATTATTATTANCACAAAAATAATGTTTAGTTTGCTTCAGCAGTATGAAGTGCATTGCTCCTAATTTTGAATGTTGTATTTTGTTCTGAAAAACAAGTCTGAAACCTTTGGCTCGTCATGCTTTACCAGAATACTGAAATAGTGCAATTGGCTCCAACATTCAGCCTTATCTCACTCTGCTAATTCACCTGTCACAGCTTTCAGGATCTCTACTTCTTCCTTTACAGAACTTTTCCCATGAGAAGAAAAATCTCCAGAAATGCTCATGGCTTTAAAATCAAACAAATCTTGATGCATCACTGCTGTTTGCCTAGGATAAGTCTGTGGCAATATAAATGGAGTAACAGCTTCTCCTCCTATAAACATCGTGCTGTTTCTTCTTAAGTCCACAGCATTCAGGAAGTTATGAACCATCATTTGATGTCTCAGATCAGGGAAAACTTACCATAATTGTGTTTATTTTGGAGACTGTTTTAAAACAAAATGTGTTCTTTCCTTTCCCTTTTCCCTATTTTCCCCCTTTCCCTTTTTTTCCTTTCATGGTACTACAAGTCACCAGTTCACCCAGTTCTGGAGAGTTTTGCAGATAATTTAATCTTAATTGTGAAGGTGTAATCAGAGCAATTGCTTGGAGGATGCCTGAAGTGCTAGATGTACTTAGCTGTTTTTTTAGTTTCAATAGAGGAAAGAAGAGGCCTGTGTTTTTCCACTTCTTTGGTGGATGGGATAGAATACTGAGCACACAAAAGATTGTGGGTAACTTCTCAATTGATACTATATTGAAAATGGTACTGAACAATCTGTATATTTGGAATTTTATAGCACTATCATGCAAGATTATGTGAAAAATTTAAAAAATATAGGCCAGTGCATTAAGCAGTCAGTAGTTCTGCTTAGCAGCTCCATCTTTCTTTGTAGCAGCCTAACACACAGCAAATATCTCAGTGATGATGTTCTGCTTTATCTGCTATCTAATGTATTCTTTCTGGTATTCTCATTTATTGAAGTGATTCCTTTATGCCTTACACCTGTTGGCATCCAAGCAACTGGACAAATGCCAAAGCATGTTCTGGTAAGTGTGCAGTCTGCTTCTTCATTTGGATTATTCACTGGACTTTACTACAAAAAAGCCAATCAACCAACCCATCAACACTATCTAAAAAAAGGGCCAGCTAATTGCAAATTAAGAGTTTCTGCTTATTTTAGAATTATCCTTACTGCTGCAAGTTGGGAAACAGTTGAGACAGATTCAAGCCAGTAAGAGTGTGATGCAGATTCCATATAGATCTAGGTTTAAGTCAATCAGTCTAAGATTTCCCATTTTTAGTTAAACAATAACAATGCACCACCACTCCCCCTGTGTCATTTATACATCTGGTCAATGAGGCAGAGCAGGTGACATCTCCCCCACGTGTTCTTCTTGCTGTCTCTTCTGCACGTCTCATGGGAAGTTCTCTGGGTGCCAGTACCAGTCAATGAACAGATCTGGATGATGAAGTTTTCAGTTCACTGCAATCATTGCACTGTAAATGCTGGTATAATTGTAAAACAATTGTGGGTGACCTGTCCAAAATTTTGTTTGCATTTGATATTTAGTCATTTGCAACCGGAGCAGTGCAAAGCCAGCATAGAGGTGGGGTAAGAGAAAAAGAATCACAGAATACCAGGTTGGAAGAGACCTCAAGGGTTGCCTGGTCCACATTTTCTTGACAAAAACACAGTCTAGACAAGATAGCCCAGCAGCCTGTCCAGCTGAATCTTAAAAGTGTCCAGTGATGGGGAATCCAGCCCTTCCCCGGGGAGATTATTTCAATGGCTGATTGTTCTCATTGTGAAAAATTTTCAGTCAGATCTCCCCAGGAGTAACACGTACCCATTGCCCCTTGTCTTTTCCCTGTGACTCCTTGTAAAAATGGAGTCTCCACCTTCTTTGTAGCCACCCTTTAAATACTGGAATGTGTTGATAAGGTACCCCCTAAGCTGCCTTTCCTTAAGACTGAACAAAACCAATTCTCTCAGCCTTTCCTCATATGGCAGACTTCCCAGTCCTTGGATCATCTTTCTGGTCCTTCACTGGACCTTTTATGTTTAAGGAACTGGTGTCTTTGAAGCCAGTAGTATCTGTTTGGCTTTGCTTGTTGACTCTTTGCAGTCCATGGGAGTGCAATGATCTTGTAGAGTTGACACTGATCGGAACTGAGAAACATTTCATCAACATGCAGAAGGTCTGGTGGAATGGAGATTTAAGTGTGGATTTTTGGGTTTTGTTTGACAGGACGCTATAAAAACGGTAAAGTATCCAGCCTTCAACCCTAGTGCTGCTCTGCCACTTCGTGACACGCTCCTGAGTGTAATTTCATTAAGGTATATAGATGTGCAATTTTATTAAGGCATCTAGACATCTTAAGATAACGCCATCTTGTGACTCTCTCATCTAACACCAGCACCCACAGTGGGGCTTGTCTGGGGCACTTGCAGGGTGGCTACAAACAGCTCCACAGCTCCAGCAAGGGCAGTCGTGGGAGCGCTGGGTCTGCTGCAGGTCTGGAGCCACTCACTGCCTTTGCCTGCCCATTCCACCCATGTGGCAGGGAGAGGGGGTGCCTAAGCTCCTGCAGTGCTGGCAAGTAGCAGAATAGATATCTGTTGTCTGGCGTGAGTGAGCAGAAAGATTCCCTGTAAAGCCGAATGAAGCTGTGTGAACTTTGATGCCTGCCAGCGTGAACATTTAAAAGACCTCTAAGTTATAGCACCACTCCAGGCAGCAAACAATATGGAAACATTAGTGACCATCACTCTCACGAGGGGCTGGCGGAAGGAAAAATTTGTCCTTCTGCGTTACCACAGAGAGCTTCTCCTCTTAGCTAGCTTGCTCATTTATAGCTGGGGTTGGAAAGTGCAAACCAAAATGAAACCTGCATTAAAAGAATTTTGTGGGCTGTACAAATCATAAGGGTAACTACTTCACAAAATACTGTCAACTGAGGCATATATTTAAAAGGTTAGATAAAATATCTCCTAGCCATTCTTTCCAGTTCTTTTCTTTTTATAGTCCACTGCAAAACAACAATAGATAAAGAGGCTGTATATAATGCATGTATATTTTGTTGGGTGGGTTTTTTTTTGGTTTTTTTTTTTTACCTTTCCCAAAGGAGTCTCTGTGCTTCCCACACTAATTGTAGGTTTTTCTGAAAATGCAGCATGAATCATTTATAAATAAAGAGACTTTAAAATCCCTAAAAGACTCCCTGAGGTATTCAGTATTTCAGCATAAAATAACTGTTAAATGGAGTTATTCTGAATTAGCTTTTACTGGAAAGTGGTGAAAATAAAGTTTTCTTTTCACTGTGAATGTGCAATAATTCTTTTACACAGCTACCCAGGGTAATTGACAAGCGATTTTCATAATTCAGGTTTTAGCAAAGAAATCATCTGAAGTGGCTAACATTAAATGAACGGAGCTGCTATTAAAACACAGCTTTCAAGAAAAACTGCATGAGATGTCAGAACCAGGGGCTCTGTGTTGAGACCTTAAAACATAATTCGGGCTATAAAATAAAAACACAGATATTCAAGCTCCTCAACAAATTCATACATACACCCTCCACACGCATGCATGCACTCACACACTTAAAAATAATAAAGAAGGATTTTTCATCCTTCTCTTAAAATCCTGTGATTATTTTAGTGCACAGATAACCCTAGAAAGACAAGGCACTCAGGAAAGGTAACTGATTTGCATGACTCCTTTGGACTTCATAACCTTGACTGTCCATACCCACTGTACAATCAGAGGTCACATTTGATCTCTCTGTGTAAAATTATGCAGAGGAAGCTTCCTCAACACTTTGTAGTTGATTGACAAATTGGTCTGTCACTCAAATGCTCCTTCAACTTATCGTGAACAGTAAAGAAAATTATCTGTTCTGTGCATATGTGAGAAAAAGCTTGTTCATTAACCTCTAGTCTGCTGAAGCTGTGGAACATATAATGTTTCGAGGAATATGTAGTCTATATGAAAAGCATGCAAAAGATACAGGTGTATATATATATATATATTTTATGTGTATATATTTTTCTGTGTGTAACATACAAAAATGCATGTCCATAGTAGAGCAGCTTGTATGATATGTATATTTTTTCTGTGTACATATATCGGTATATATTATTTCAGTTTCTCCAGCACTCTTTTTCATGAGTTTTGTACATGTTCGGTAGCTGCAGGTAGGTAAACACCTCTGAGATGCTTCCTGCAAGTATTTGGTAGAATATGCCTCGTAATCTAAGATGCCTGTGACTATTAGCCCTCAGATATTCTGCCTACACCATAGCTCTCAGGTACCAGGTTATTTACAAACATTGATGTATCACAAGGGCAAGGATTTAAACGCAACTGACCAAAAGGCAGGGCCTAATTCACTTCAAGTGTTAAGCAGAGGCAACTTGGATAGATTTAGTGGAGCTGTGCCTATTTATGTCAGCAGCAAATTCAGTTTTACATACAATGGAATGCTCATCTGGCGGCCAGTTGCTTCAACTTGGGGAGATATTTGCGAGTCATGTATATGTATGTGTCTCTTTTGTACCCCTTGTTAACTACTAGTCTGTGTATTTTCATTTATCTAGCTGATCTAGGTGGGAAAAAATGAATTTCTCTAGGCATTTATCTCTAAATACTCTTGTCCTGGCGTAACTGAACCTCAGCTATGTTATCTACATACAAATCTGAAGCTACAAGATGATGACACTTGTGTGCTTTATTTGTTGATATTTCTTTTTTCTTTTTTTTTTTTTTTCTTTAGAAAAAAAGCTCTGTATACTGGTAACAGACAGTAGTCCTGAAGCAAACTCTCTTATTTCAAACTTTGTGAAAGTCCTCACCACAGTCCAGACTTACTGGCTTCTGACTCACCTCTGGCAGTTCGGCAGCATGCTAGGTCAGCCCTGGGGAGAATGTGTCTCTACTGTCTGAATGGGATCAGAGAGATTTTGGGTTTTGTATTTGCTTCAAACCTAGGTTGTTAAGTGACATGGATTTAATAAATAAATAAGTCAATTGGTCTCAACATATTTTTTTCCAATACAAAACTTTTTGCTTTTACTATTTAAAATTTTTTCTTTGCCAGTGGCTGAGTAGCTTGAAGTCTTTGAAACACTGAGCTTTCTATAAAATCCAAATAATTCTCTGTAAATCAAAGTACTTGGCATGCTTGCTGCAAAGCCTGAAGCTTTTTTTTTTTTTAAGGTAATCTCTAGAAAGTAGTTTGTACTCATGTTTTCACAGTGATTAAATATGCAAAGTAATTTTCATGATTATCACCCCGTTCTGAACCAAATCAGATGCGGCTATGCTTCTCTTTGTACAAAGCCAGTTATTGGATCAGATTCCAAAACAAATCCCCTGAATTTGGCGGATCATCATTTTAAAAGGGGGCTTGTTAAGGTAATGATTAAATTAAACCACCCCTTTAAGAATATTTAGATCTGGTCCGCCAAGCGGAACGGTCTAATGGTTTTTAAATTAGAAGCTGCGAATGCTAGTGAATTTCTTTTGTGGGTCAAGTGGGTATTAACAAATGCTAAGACTGTTCTCTCTTTTGTCATTACCTTGAAATCTGCAAAGAAAAGCGAAGAGTGGGAAAGACACAAGGAGAGAAGCAGTGTTAGTATTTAACATCAGTGCTTTTTAACCAAGGGCAGCCTCAGATTTAGAAGGTTGGATAGGAGAAGGTAGGAGATGCTGCTGCTAGTAATCTCTTTATACCTTGCTCTTGAGAGAGAGACTGAAGCTTGAATCTTCAAGGAAGTGGAGAACCCAAGTGCATTCAATTCTGGCAGTCTTAAGCTATTGCAGAGGTGTAATAGCCTCCTAACCGCAGAAGCATGCATAACAACCCATACCTGTGGCTTCCAGATTTCTTAACCTTGTCAATTTTAAATGTGCTTTTTAGCTTCAGATGCTGCTGGGAGTTTGTGGCTGGGAGAGACAGTTGTTTGCTAGTGTGGGGAGGATGGCTGGGTTCTCTCCAACACCAAAGACTTCAGTTCCTCTTTCAGATACCCTAGGCAAACCATGTTTGTCACTAGTATTTTTCATCCCACGTTGCTAGCTGATACTGGAGCTCTGTGAATATTGGATTTATGGGGCATAACAATCTCCCTGATGGGAGGAAATCCACATTCAAATATAAATCTGTCAAGTCAGGTCAAGTTGCAGCTAACAAAATACCAGTGCTCTTCTTCTCTGCTTAGTCTCTGTTCCTTTTCAGTCATACGAAAATTTCTAAAACCAGCACCTCTTGGCCTGTATTTTTCCTGTACTGAGACACTTTAAAAGAAAAATGTGGTGAGGGGAGATGTGACATTTGAGCTACCCTGAGGAAAGTGGGAAAAGAAACAGCTTTCTGTTTATTCAATTAAAATCCTTGTGAGTATTTTCCTTATGAATTGTCTTCTAAAGAAAGGAGTAGAATTTGAAAGCTGGCTTAGGCTACAGAAACAACTGTAACTGGTGAGCTGCACTTCTGCAGGTGAAAAAGTGAGTTTTCAGTTGACTGAATTATGACCCTGTAGAAATGGCATGCTCTGGACATGTGGTTAAGTACAGCTTGTGTAGGGCTTTTTGGTAAGCTTGTAAAATGTGCACTCAAGGAGAGACATGCTCTGTGCATGTGTGTGTGTGTTGTGGGAGGGAGAGAGAGCGAGTGGGCTAACTTTGCTATAAAATTAATGATTTTCTGACCTGTCAAAGGGCTTTTAGGGCAGGTGGATTACTGTGCTGAGTCCCGGGTTCATTCTTTTCAAAGCATGTAAGCAAAGGGATAAGGTAAAGACCGATGAGTATGATGTAGGGTTCACAGAAAGAAATATCACTCTAATGAATCTAACATTCTGGATTAATATTGTTACTTGTATCTACCTTACCTACTTGTAAAAGTTCTGGTGATGTGCTGGCAAGAATTTTTGAATTATGAAAAAAATGGTTAGGGAAGTGTTACTGTTTAACACCTAGGAATTAAAAAAAAAAAAAGGTCATAAAGTCATAATTTAACTCTGTCTCTTGCACATAGACATGACGATACGTTTTCTGATTCACAGTGCTGGTTTTAAATATCATTTTGAATTCTTGGGAACTGTGGACAGTTCTATATAACCTCCCATACACAGTGCAGTGGTTTGCAATAAAGCAAACCAAATGTTTTGATGCATATTGACCTGAAGATGATGCTGAAAGACTAGGAAGCAATTAAGGTATGTTCTGCTGGTTAATTCTCCTCATCTGGAAAGGTATCACGGCCAGATTTCTCTCCTGTAAAAATAGTAAAAAGTTCCAAATAAAAACCACTGGAAATAATTAACAGTACACAAAGCTGGAAAAGTAAAGACTGTAGTTTAGAAAGGAAGAAAGAGAAGATTTTGATAGATATACCCAAAGTATAGTTACATACATTAAGTTGAACTCTCCTCTTTACTCTTTTAAATAATAGAGTAGCAAGTAAGGCTGATCAGATTCTATTCTGCATATGAGATTGTATAATACTTAATAAGCATTTGGTTCATGTTGTCACATGTGATTATTTTGGCCAAGAAACCACTACAGTGGAATATATTAAATAAAAATTTAAATTGTTATTAAATTTCACAAATATTTTTTGGAAGTGGAAAAGTTCTTTCCCTCTCACTGAAAAGCTTTTTTACAGTACTTTCTCAATTGAACTCAGGAAGAATAATCCTCATAACAATAACAAGGTTGCAATTGGTTGGACTCAAGCCGTTGTATTGTGAAGTCTAATCTAGCAACATAGTGATCAGTTTATGAGGAAATTCCTTCATAAGGATGCTCAATTCCTAATTAATGCAAGTTCACAACTGTTTTTTTTCTTCTTTCCTTGAAAGCACAGGAGACTGATGATTTTCTGGTTTGTTTGGAAAAACTATATTTTCCCTAAAACTAAAATTTTATCAAAATTAACTCCTAAAGTGTTTGGTGAATAAAACCCTGAAGCAATTCTGCTTTGTACAAGATCATCATGGGCTCAGTTAGTTTGAGGGAGAATCTGCAGTGAAGTTCATTTTCAGATAACAGTTTTTCCACAGTCCATGCCCACCTTGATCCCTTCTCCATTTTAACTTGCAGTTTATTGTAGAGACTATCTGTGAACAATCGCTAAGCCTGGATCCTCAGTCCTGCCTTCACTAAAGTAGAGGTGCGATTGAATCTTGGATTTTGGTTGGGGCTGACATTTTAAAATTAACTCGTCAGTAAGGTCCCTATTTTCTAAGGGCAGAGAAGACAGTGCATTTCTTTTCCATGTCTTGCAAGCTCCCTGGGAAAAGGGCTGCATGTTCTGTCAGGCAGAACAGAGTATTTTCAACAGCACAACTTTAGAAGTGCATGCAAGTATCATCTCTTTTTCTAGGAAAAAAAAAAGAAAAGAATATATGAGAATGAATAAAGCATATTGGTCTAAAATATCTTCATCTTCTTTCCAGTGTTCTGCCCTTAAACCCAAGAACTGCTCTTTCTAGAAGCAGACACTGTAAAGTAAAGCTCTGCCTCAAAAAGCCTTTCAGACCCTGTGGTTTTGAATATGTTGCTGTTGGTTCATGGCAGTCATGGACAAAGCTATGCAAAGGGCAGCACTTGTTCCCAAAACTGCAAGCATGGAATCTGTTGCCACAATTATTTGCAGACTGAAATCACCAACATAAAGATGGAAACCAGGTTGAGAGTCTGTTTTAAATTCACCCACATTATATCTTAAACAGGTTTTCATAATAAAATAAAAATTGCATGATAACATAAAGAAAAAAATGGATATAAACCCCATGTAAGAATTTTTGGTATATTCTATTTTTTTAACATTTGTTTGAGGTTTGAATGTGAATATTTTTGGGTTACCAATATCTCACCTGGCATCTAACTTTCTCTGCTGAGCTGTAAGGTCAAAACTCTGCTTTTGGGTTATCTGCAGAGGGGATCTTGACTGCATATTGTGCCCTTGATCCCTGCATAAATCAGTCATTGACGTCAGTATGAATTTCATGTGCAGATTAGAGCCGTGTAAGCTCTTCACAACGAAATCTGAAGTTTTGCAAAAGCCTCTAGTAGTTGGGGGTTGAATGTGGAAATAACCTGTGAAGAGTTTTATGTAGAATTTGTCTGATTAATAGACGTTTCAAACAAATCCAAAGATAGGCAGGATTTTCATTTATTTATTTAGTTATTTTTATTTGATGCTCAATGCCATGGTTTTGCTCTCTGGTTTTGTTTGGTCTTGTGTGGATTAAATAAAACTTGTTCAGAAGCAACACCTATTCTTTTGAATTTCACCAGCAAACCTTTAGATGTGCTGTAGATAGAACCTACATGTTTTGGTTCCAAATTTCGAACCCCAGGCAACTGGAGTACTAGAAGAAGGAGGAATGATGTGGAACAAATGATGAATTTGAGTCATGGATTGCAAGCGCCCTCCATCCTCAACATAACTGTCTCAAGTCCTGTATTTTTTTTGGTCCTGGTCAGAGCAGAATCCAGGGAATATAAAGCATATGATTATAAATTGCAAGTTGGTCTAAGAACTGAAACCAGCAGGAGCTGCAGTGCTGAGTGAAAGTCATAAACCTAAAGGTACAGATCTTTTGTGACAGATGAGGAAAGAAGCTTTTCCCCTAAATCTTTGTAAATTAGGGGACTCTTTTTGTAAAACACTTTTAGTGACTCTTGAGTTGTGTAAATTTTGCCTAAAGTGATGTATTCCTGATTCACCTGTGGGTGAATTCTCTGAGCAGGGAAGGCAGGACTATGCGCTATGGACTCCTGTCAGGAGAGCTGTTCTTCCCTATTACTAAAATAATGTGACTTAATTAAAAATTGCAAAGATATATTTACCTGCTCAGTCAGAATGGCTGCCTTTAGAACAGTTCTAGTACATTAGTAAATAATGAAAATTTTTAAAGGAGTTATAAATATGTATTTAACCAAAGCAGTCACTCTGGTCTCTTAGATAATTAATATGCATTGGAGAACTTTCCATTAAAGACTTTATCCTCTCTTTCTTTTCACTTTAAAAAGCGAAGAAGTTAAAAAGTTAAATGCAAAAAAAAAAATAAAAAAATAAAAAAAAAAATTAAAAAAAACACACTTCACCCACTGAATAGTGATAGGTTTGGGACATAAACCATAAAAAAACAGGACACCAAAACTGCATTAAAACTTAAGGCTGGAGAACTTATGCTGTGAAGTTGATTTCCTTTTTTCTTCTTCTTCTCCTTGACAGCTAGAATAAAAGGACAAAGTGTCAGCTTAATTTTAAACTTCCTGGCTTTGGTCCATTTGTGTTGCAGCCTTAATCAGGAAGAAATAGTTCTGTTAGGGGTCATATTATTTTTGGCCTATTGGAAGGATGTTCAAGGTGAACAAAAGGGCACAAAGCTTTAGGTATCATCTTCCTAGAAATGAGCTGGGGGACACATCTGTGCCCTCAGAAAGGTGATTGCTGTAGAGGTGCTGCCATTGCATGGAGCCAGGGCTCTTCTAAGAGCTGGCATCAGTGGCACCTGGGCTTCTCTGGGGCAACTTGTATTTCTGTTTGCCACTAACCAATTCCTAACTCTCATTTTGGGCCTAAAATATCTGCCTTGCTTTTTTCAGCCTGTGAGTCAGCATTATCTTAGGCTGTGAGCTTCCAAAGGTAGGACTTTGTGCTCTCAGACAGAGAACATAGGGAATGAAGCAGCTCTGATCCTAAATGACACTCCCCAGTTATTCAAACAAAGAATGTTTAGTAACTGAGCTTCTTGACAAAGGTGGTGTTTTAAAGTTTGGCATGTAATTTGGAAGAGATATTTTTCAAATGCTTCACTTGAAATAGAATTGTTTGTGTTTATGTTAAAGAAGTGGTAAAAATGGATAATATAGTAAAAGCAGATTTGGTTTGAGTTACAAATACTAGCATGTGCCTGACTTTTCTCCTGGATCAGATCTATCCAATTTATTGAGTAAGTTATGCAGAGATTTGGAACAACATTAAGTCCACCACAACCAAGTAGAGATTTATAAAATCTGTAGGATTCTTAAAGTGCTTTAGTGTTTGATAACACACTCAAGCTAATGATTTGCAAACATCTTCCTACCACAGGGCATGTTTGAAAGCCCTCTGAAATCAATAGATAGTATCCTACTGATTTCAGCAGATTTTGCATCATGTTCTTGCTAAATCATAAGATTCACTCACAATTTACTCTGCATGCTGAAAAAGAGATGCCTTTTTTATTTCCCTGGGCACAGAACAATAATAAGATTTTATTCTGTTATAGTACTGAGAGAGTGATACACACACCAAAAGATGAATTCTGATCTCTTAAAGTAGCATTAAGTCAGGGTGTCTTTCACATTTTCACACTGATGTGTGGAGAATACTTTCTGCTTCATATGAAATGTTAGCATGATGGCACTGAAATTCAGAATGAATATAGTTCTTCTGTACCAGGGCCCTTATGGAAACAAGGCCGTTCATCTTATGAGACTGTCCTGGTAAACCAAGGCTTAAATATGAGAAATAAATGCTCTTCAGTTTTAAAAGTGTAGCTTTCCGCCCCCNCAGGATAGTGTAAGAAGAACCAGTAACAGGGAGGTAAGCTTCCATAGCATTATATCAAAGAACAAACGCACACAGCTCTTTAATAAAGGGCAAGGACATTCGTTTGACTTTTTAGTTTGTTTTATTATAGGGATGCCATTCATGCTTCTATAATTAAACTTGTTTCAGCGCCTGCATTATAAACTCTCTTTTTTTCCTGCTGTAGCAAATGCTGGCATGCTCCATCTGTTTCAGTGTCCTGGAGTGCCTTGTTTTTATGTTGTTTTTTTAGGGGGAATGCTGTTGATTGGGATTTTTTCTTAATTTAAGACAGGCTTAGGCTTAAGTCTAAGAACAAAAGCTGTGTAAACTGTGTGTTGCATCCCAAACTCTGCCTAGTCTGGAGGAATTTTAAGTGAACCTCTGGAGCTGTCACCATAGATCATGCTTCTCGTTCTTGTAATGGGAAGTGTGGATTTTTAATAGGATGCTGGACTTGGAATTAGAAAACCAGCATCTATTTTTAGTTCTGACTGAGATTGTCTTGCTGCTTTTTGGCACTGTTGAGCTCAGCAGGTGTTTCTTCAGCAACTTATTTCTGTGTCTTGATGCTGTGACTCATGAGCTCTGGTGGTACTTGCTAAGGAGACTGAAGAAGTCCCCAGTGCCATAGTAGAGAAAGCTGAACTGACAGCCTACTCCACTAGCACCATAGTTCCCAGTCGGTCTCCACAAAACAGAGGAAACAGCTGAAGAATAGAGGCTTTGCCTGGTGAGGACAGTAGGCAGGTGGGAACAATAACCTCTTTGGCACTTGCCATAAATCACCAGAGCTTGTCAGACAGCGTGCTTGGTATCACAGCCTGTAAAATACTGGTTTGCACTATTTTTTTTGTCTGTCTTCTCTCCCTAGATGTCTTTTCAATTTAAGGCAGGAACTCAAAGTATGTGAATGCATGTGTGAGTGAGTGGAGAGGGGTTATCTTTAGCTTCCTTGTATTTCTTACTGAGGTAAAAGATGACAGTCAAGCTCAGAGAGACTACATCTGTTTTATGAGTGGTTTTCCTGCTCCATGAATGTTTAGTGTGGAAGTCTGGCGCTACAGCTTTTCAGGTATGTAAACCCCATTCTTAATGACATAAAGACTTTTGAGTCCTTTGCACCAAGCCTGAAAACTGGTTCGCGGACCACACCAATGTATTTTCTTGTGTCACTCCCCTGGGCCTTTACGGCTTGGATGCCTGGTGTACAGATGCAGGAGGGCACTCCATGCACCTTGGGCAGGATCGATATACAGACAGTGCCTATTCAGGCATGTACACCCACCTGAGGCCCACGTCCAGGAATCACATTGTATTGCTACATTACTGTGTTCAGTGGTTTGCATTTAATATTTTTCAAAATGAGAGAAGAGCAAGGAATAAGAGATGCAGAGACTCATGTTTCATTTAATTTCTGCATTTCATTCTGTGATTCCCAGAGATTTTTACCTATTCAAACAGGTTTAAAAAATAGAAGTCCCTCTACTCTGGAATCGTCCTAATGTGCCATTTTATCATAAAACCAGAAGCCTTTTGAAAAACTTTTCTTGCATTCAATGCTTTGGAGCAATGACAATATACAGTATTCCTGTGCAGATAATACTTAGTGGCAAACGAGAATAGATATTTGAACCAGAAAACTGATTGCAACTTCTGCTGCAGAAAAACAAACGAACAAAAAACCCCAAAGTGAACTTTTCATATACCAATTCTGTTTTAGATACGAGTTGTGTTATTGTGTTTTAGATAAGATTCCAGACTATCTTACTTGTTCCGAGTAAGCACATTGTTCCACTGCCAGTCTAAGCTAGTTTTCTCTCTAGCTTGTTTTTCACCATTTCATCGGATGCTATTTTTATAGATTTCGCTCTTCAGTAAAAGTTCTTGCTTTCACTAATATAACATTAATTTGTGATTGATCTTTTCTGAGGTGGAGAAATAAGGTCGAAGTGTATATTGGCATCCTGATGGCTTGAGCTGGTCACTGCCAGCTCTTGATCAGCAGCCAACTTTTCAATTAGGAGGTGAGAGTGAGTGATCTGTGCTGGTTTTGCCATTTATCTCATCGCTAAGGAGAGACACGTTTTGCCTTTCTGACAACAGCTCCAAAGACTCTGCAGTTCAAGTACATTTTGATCAGTGGCTGATCTCCGCCTCGCATCTGAAAAGTTCACTGGGGTTCTCAGCACCATTCAAAATGCTTGAAGGTGAAGGTATGAAACACAGAAAATGATCAGAGTAGTAATGATGGTAATACCAGAAAAAGATAGACTGGTGAAGCAGCTAAGATATTATAATCTAAAAAAAATGTTACGGGTAATTTTCTTCTCATAACCTGAGGACAAAAACTTTATTACTCTTTAAACTCCAATATTGCACCAATTAAATTCCGGCTTAAGAACTAAGGTTTCCAGTCCACTTTTCATCTGAAACTGTAGCTCCTATTCTTGTTCCCAGACGTCCCATAAGAACAACTTTTTATTCTTCCTTTTTTTTTTCATCTTCATATCACCTATAATTAAAAAGCATGAAGGAATATTAAGTTACAGAAACTTTGCCAATGTGCGTTCAGTTTTGCAAAAGCACATACTTAAAATAATATTATTTTCTCAGACAAGAAATAATACATATTGAAAAGTAAAGGAAAGAAACTTCAAGCTCTTTTCTTTTTTCCTGCTGCATTTTAACTTTTCTACCTCACAGCTCAGATTGCTTTTTTTAATCAAAGCAGTAATGGAAGAACAGTCCTTACACTCAAATGCAATCACATTTAATCATATTTAATATCCTTATTTCTCAGCTGATCAGACCTTAAAAATTTGATTGCTTTAGTTTGATTTAAAACTTAAGGTAAGTCAAACCCAGTAAAAAAGTGTATTTTTGTTGTCAGTGTGTTGCAGTTTTGTGGTTTCTTAAGGTGCTTGAGTTTCTGGCTGTTGCATTGTGGAACAGACATTTCTGAGCACCGTCTCAGTACAAATGGTCAGAGATTAAATGATATAATTTTAGTGAAACATTATACACTTTTTTCATTAAAAAAAGAATTGATTTGATGATACATTAATCTTTTCCTACAAGAGACAGCCTCTGATTCAGTCTGAATATATTCTGTTATTGCATTGTCCTCTTCTGTTGTTTTCCCTGAACTCTTTTAGGAACAACATTCGATGGGTTGAGATTCTGAGTTCTTTTACTCCATGATAAACCCAAAGTAATTACAGTTGACATTGAAGTCTCCCATCTCTGTCCGCAGTCTTCATTTTCAGGCTGTAAACAAAGGACTGTAGCTGAAGTGATGACTCTCATCAGATCTTTTGACTACATTAAAGTCCGTTATATTTGCTGCAATTATCATCTAAGTTTCAGAACATAATCCAACACACAAAGTGCTTGCTTCCTATTTGTATTAATGTAAAGGTAAACTGTGCCCTCAACATGACAGATTTTCTTTTGATGAACAATACCTGATTAACCTTATTCTCAGTGTGGATTATGCACTTCATATGAGAGCACACTCACTGTAAGCCCCCATCATGACCACCAGTCGTGATGGTGGAACATGCCCAAGGAGTATGTGCTTTAAGAACAAAACTTTAGAGACCCATTTGTTCTGTAGCGAGGTGAGTATAGATAAACACTCACTGCCTTGAAATCTCCCAAGTGCTTATACTGCTTGCAGTCTTGCCTCCAAGAGAACGAATAGAACAATTATGCTTTCATACAGACCGGGGCTGCAGAATATGTTAAAACTTGATTCTCCCAGTCCAGCAACATACATTAAATTTGCTAAGCCACAGAACTGAACAAAACTAGTGAAATGTTCCATTCCTTGTTAATTTGATGCATGTGTTCTGGGTGGGTGAGAAGGAACAGAGCAGGAAAGGGCAGGCTTGTGCCAAAGTTCAGGGTCGAGTCACTGTGGAGTTTTAACACAATCTCAGAGATTGATCTTTGGATTTCTGGAGCTGTTAGACCATGACGGTTTGACAGGCATATGTAAACCATAGGAAAGTTCCTTCTGAGTTACAGCTTTATGTCAATGAGAGGTAATCAAAAAGGCCTGCATGTTGTCTGTGTTGGCATCATGGATCGGGGTCTTATATGGAAAGACTATAATTTCATTAACTTAGCATGAAGGTAAATTTTTAAAATGATGGACACTGCTCAGGAATCTGGTATGCCTCAGACTTAAGCTTTATAACTTCAAGGTCACATTAACATAATTTTATGGTTTCTTTCTTCAGTGCAGACCTGTTATCTGGAGAGCAGATACTACCTTCCATGAAATTCATTTTACATGGAAAATCAAAAACAACAAAAAAGAAAGAGTGTAGCTCTACTTGGCAGAGAATACTGTTCTTATAATGTATTTCTGGTTGCTGCTGGTATATGTCTCCCCAGCCGTGCCACAGCACCTGTGAGACAAGGTGCAAAGTGTAAAACACAAGACAGGGGAAGTGCATTGTGAGCCTGCAACGAGGCATTCCTCTACTGACTTTCATTAAATCCCCTTTGTTCACAGCTTGGCCGTTTGTGGGGCATTACAAATAATGTAATTTTTTAAAAATATACCAGTACATGACCTTATATCTTGATTATGTTCCAGTTGGCTAACAGTACTCTGCCTTACGTTCAGCCTGTTGTTTCACTCTGTGTTTGAGTTCATTGCAGTAGGCAAATTTATTGTGCGAAGCTGCTGCATAGCCACTATATGCCACACAAGAGGTGGATGAGTGTTGAAGGTGATGTGAAATGATTCTCTCATAGCTTGCAATGCAGTTTAGGACAGAAGGCACTGCATTGATATAAGATGATGATTTAAGGTTTAGCAGGCATTGAGTAGCAGTTACCGTGCATTTTTCCTCCAAATTCTCCTAATTCAACTTAATAGGCAAATCATGTTTTCTCTCTGCTTTCCTGATCATCCTCCATTAACCTGCAGTCTTTGATAAATATGCATTGCCTCATAATGTTGCATAAACATTTTTTAGATGGCAAATAGAGAGTAAACAAAACCCAAGTTAAAATGATATTAAAGACTTTGATGGCTTATTAATCATTTATACAAAGCTTATTAATCAAATGGATACTTTAAAACAAAATGCTTTTTTCCAAAATCAGAGATCAGAGGCAATGCTTGCCTTATACCTCTTAGGAGGTGAAGGCTGTCAGGAACCAGTTCTCCATCAACCCTAATTCATTTTTAAAACTTTAACTCGAGGAACAGGAGTACATCCCCATACTAACTCACTGTTCCTCTCTACATGTGAGTGAGTCTTTGATTCAAGGGCTTTGTGTGCTCCTAGTGGAAAGGTTACTATGCACAAAAGCCTGTCTGTCTTCTCTATCCGTTTTCTTGCCCTTTCCTTAGTCCATCTACTATTGTTCGTCTGTCTCTGTTACATCTCTTCAGAACCTGATGAAGAAATGAGTAGTGTTAGCTTTGTTTATGCCCAAGAACTAACTGATTTGACAAAAACAAAGGACTTCCCTCCTCAGATTAGCTCTCCTCTTCTAGAGGTGTCAGCAAGTGAGAACACAGCAATGCAAATGGCTGGTTCAGTGGTCATGGCAGCTGAGTGAGTCCCAGGTTTGGGCATGAAAATGAGCACTGGAGCCTGGGGAGAAATCACTGACAGCAGGACTACTCATGATGGAGAAGACAACTTCTATCCCAGGTGAGTGGAAGTCTGGAGAAAGGTGGAAATAAGCAGCCAGGAGTGTAGGGGGATACAAATGGTAAACCGTCTGCAATTAATGTTAAAAGGTAAGTTGGCTGCGGTTTGTGACTTGATACTTGATATTGTTTTACTTCTGAACTTCTGCAACTAGAAGTTCTGGTTCAATATTGTTGGGAAGTTGGGCCACGGTGATAAAGGATTTGAGTCCCTAAAGATAGGGAATCACAGTGTAATTCTTCTGTGCTCCTAAATCAGAGCTGTAGTAAGAAGTAGGTGTTCTTTCTCAAGTTGTTCTGATTAATGTATCCTTAAAGTTATAGGTGAAATTCTGGGTCATTTCAAGTCAATAGCAAATTTATGTTGTCTTTTAAAGGGCCAAGATTTTACCTGTAATTTAAACAACGGAGAGCATCATTTGGCACATGCTAAACTTGTCATGCTGAAGCATAATTTCTTCCTAAGTGTTTGGCTTACCCATCTGAACATGAGTTAAAGGATACGCAGCCTGGGCCACATTTAAACATGTTAGCTAGACCATGTTAAAATGCACCCTTTAATTCCTAGTCTAGACAAAGTCACACTATAAGAGAGCGAAGAAACTGTCTACAATCTGGGTGATTAATGGGCTGAAAGCAGATGTGAGATATAAAAGAGTTTGTAAGCTGCCTCTACTACCTGGAGGTAAAGTTTGGCTGTCATAGGCAAGAGAAAAGGGATAAATTTCAAAGGAGGCTGAAACTGGAGCCAAAATGCATTAAATGATTACACGGCCAGGACTTACTTTGATCACACCTCAAAAGTAAAACAAACACAAGCATGTAGAAGAAAGGTTTGTTTTTTTTCCCCCCAAAATAGCTCAAAAGGATGAATTCATTAAAGAAAAACAAGCAGTCTAGGGCAATGGTACCAAGCATGACTTGGTGCTTTAAATCCCTCACCCTCACTGTAAGGGTGAATGTGACTCTGCTTAAGGCATTGGTATAACCCTGCAGCTTCACTTGATCCCCAGGCAGAGAAAGGGGTTGTTGTGAACCTTTGCAAACGTGTAAACTGTCCAGAAGGAAGCACGGTCTAACTAGTACATTTTGTGCAGGCTGGCATGCATGTAACCTAAAGTCATCAAATAACTGGAGATCAGTGCCAATGGAAAAAGGAACCAATATACCAAGACAAAAAATGAAATAATCCCAATTTTCATGAAGAAACATCTGTGGATTGCAGAACTACAAAACCTGATATCATCATTGCCATTTTAAAGAGAGAAAGCTAGAGAAGTGATATATGAAATGGCTTATTCCAGTCACCCAGGCTGTGAAAGGTCCAAATTCTAGATCTCTGTTTCAATCTACTCTGTTGCCTACTAGGAAAGAAAGAGGGAAAGTGTATTCACGTATATTCTAGTTTAGACAGGATCAGGCAGCATGATGAACAAAGTATATTCTATCTTTGTGGCTGGAGTTTAGTCAAGATAATTCTGTGATTTAGGAAGGCAAAATAGCTTGTTTGCTTGTGTAGGTAGTTTAATTCCTAAGATTGGAGAATTGCCTGTCCAGAAAACAAGTCAGATTTTAACACCACTTCACTTTTAAAATTTTGCTTTGTATACCTTGTTATAGGAAGCAGTCAAGCTCCCTGGGTATATATAGTTTAGAACAGATGTTTCTGTTCGAGCCCACATCTGATAATATTTAACACTTTACACTTCCAAACTTTCTCAGGTATTAAGTAACTTAATAGTATAATTGTGAGATATGACAAAGACTGTAGTCCCGCTTCTCTACCCCACTTTTCCTGGGCATATTTTGAAAAAAATCCATGGAAAGCTCAAAGAAAAGCAGCATCACTGTGCTGTCTTAATTTGCGGTGTCCTCTATCTTGTGTACTTTTACCAATCTGCAGATCAAAGAAAAATATACCAACAGAGAAGGTGGCATCTCCAGGTTGTTTTGTTCTTTCTGGAGTCTCTGGCATTATTCAGTACATCACATGCAGTCTCTGAGCCTCAATTTACCCATGAAAGGTAGGGTGACATATTTGCTCTTTCTAAAAAAACTTGAGAGCTAAGACTGCAAAGTTTCTTCGTTTTGTTTTGTTTGAGTTTGGGTTTTTTTTGTTGTTTCTTTTTTTGCTTTCTTTCGTTTTTTTTNTTTTTTTTTTTTTTTTTTTATTGTCCAGTATTACTGAGAGCTGATTTATAACTTATAGCAGGTATCCTCACGAGATTGTGAGGGGACAGAAGGCCTCTAAAATCTTAGTAAGAAAACGTATAAACAAGATCAGCCTGTGCCGGTGACTTCCTGGAAAGCTACACTGGTCGAGGATATAATTTATTTATTTATTTGTTTATTGTAATATTGCTAGCAAAAGCTCTAATAAAACAAGAACATCCCAGCAAAACCCCCATTCTATATGGGTGTTTAACAGTGCATATACTAGGAGGTTTTTTTTTCTGGCATGCTAGAACCAGGAAAACTTTTCTGGTGCAAACTAGGTCTACAAAATAATTTTAAGTAATTCCAACAGCTGTAAGTGTATCTAATTTGAAAAAGATTGCTCATATAATACGTTAACAAATAAACATAAATCAAACTGAACCTGGAAAAAACCCAAACACTTTCTTATTTTGGGTTTTTTTTTACTTAAAAGAAAAACTCTGATATCAAAAGTAGCAGTACAGAATGGTTTCAATAAGCAATACAAGCATTACTGGGTTTTTTTGCATTTTTATGTTTTAAGTCTTCTTTTACACATTTTCTTTTTAAAGGAAAAATGGCATGTAATTACTCTCACACTTTTACCAGTGCCTTCTTCAACTTTGATGGTAATAAGTAATATGACAGCCTCAGTTCCTCTGTCAAGGGAAAGGGTGAAGTCTTCATTTACTTCTACTGTAATAGATTAAACTGGATAATCCATTGTAGTCAGGGAAGAGTGGATGTTGGTGAAGTTATGAGCTTACTGCACCTTTTAAAATGAAATATTTAAACAAGTGGAACCTTACGTGGTTGATGCATTAAGCTGACACGGGATGTAAATCAAACAACACCTAAATGTCCTTTAACAAAGTCAATTATATTATATAAGCGTAACAGAGATGGAACTCCTTTATCCTGTGCATCTGCCATTTTTTTCTATTGAGATAAAAACCTTTCCACAGATGCAGAATATTATTTATAACTGCCCGGTATTGTGATATAAACTTAAAAGAAATTAAACAAAACTGTGTTCTTTATTAATGTTATTGAAAAATGGTGTTCCATAATCTAAACATCTACTGGAAACATCTACTCAATTCCTGAAATCATCTCTATTAGATTATGTAGATACTATCTATGAAAATACTTCTAAACCTAATCTGTCAAGACTTCAAAGGGTCTATAAGCAAATACTTAGATTTGCATTAGATTTTTGACTTTGAAATCCATTATTGTAAGTTCCTTGCTGACTTTGATGTGCTGCCTTTACACCTCCTCTCTGAGAAAGGAGGTGTAAAGGCAGCACATTAGTTTATAGATGTTCACAGACTGTTTTTCGGATAAGGCCATTTAAATCTCTTTTGAAGGTCAATCCCAGCTCTTATCATTCAAGAAGTAATAATAACAGGGAGAGTCTGCCTAGAGTAAGGACTGCTTTAAAACACAAAATAGCAGGGGTGGAATGAACTTACTTAACTCTTGACCCAGCACAATATCAGCATTCTAGTGTTTTGCTATGACAATGCCCTGCTAAAGCATAGAGTGAAATTTCAATGTAGGTGTACGGAATTAAATGATTAAGGAGAACAAGAGGTTGCAGCTGTTTACAGCTGCTTTTCCTATTTTTTATTTATTTATTTGTTTTAACAATGTCCTAACGAACCATTAAAGTACTGTTTGAAACACACAGTAAGATACCCCATGTTCAAACACAGGACAAGAACTTCCTTTACGCTTATGCCAACATTTTCAAACCTGGCAGGCTGAAGTTAGACTTTGAAAATAATCTGGGAGCAACTTTCATGCTTTTCCTGGGCCTAATTTTTCTCTTCACAAGACCTCTCTGCTTTCTATAGAAGCAGGTCTGTTTTGGATGTTTTGTGCCCTTCTGGTATGAACATCACTTCTTCAGAAGTTGCAGGATGAATTTTGAACTATCTTGGAATATTGTTGTTTTGCTTCTTACCAGTGTCTTCCCCCAACCAAAAAAAAATGAGAAAGGACTATTTTTCTTCTTTTAAGAAACAGCCTGTATCCAAAGTCTGGGTTTAGTTGTATAATTTAGGATCATTTCGATTTCAGTGATTGATTGTCATCTCAGAGGATGGTGACTTACTTTTAAATATAAACTTTTGCAAAGAAAGCGGTAAAAAACACAGAAAAGACATGAATTTTTAAATATGGTAGTGAACACCATTTTGCAGGTTCGTTTTTTGGTTTTGGTTTGTTTTTTTCCCCTCTTTTTTATGTTCTGGATGAAGTTTGGTAGCGATCATGGTGTTACATGTTTTGCTAGATGAGTGCTGACAACTCAACTTTGCAAGAACTAGATTTTTTTCATGTGATTTATGAGTAGGAAGGGTTAGTTTTGAAACTGACCTTGTCCAGATGCACTTTTGTGCATTTCAGCAGCGTTTTCTGTACTACTAATGAACAAGTAGAGAAGAACTACAAAATGTCAATGCAGTGCAGTCATCATCTAGGAAGCTTTGCTTCTGCTATTCTAATGAGACAGAAAAGTTATACTCTGAACAAATCAGTTCTACCATAATGCCATCCAATAAGTAACAGAAGGGACCAATATCTGAGAAATCTGCAGGGCAGTATGCAAACCTGCAGGGGTCCAAACCACACCCATAAAAAGAACAGGGCCAGACTGATTTCAGAAATTTTATGCTGGCATCTTTGTCATTGTGTTTTGAGATGCTACGCATGCTTCTGTGTCAGTTTTCCTGTGGTCAGAAAAATACAACTGCATATTGTGGTTCACAAGGTTTTTGGAGAGAGTAACTTTAGACTGGGCTGGGGTTTTCTTGCAAAGAGATCTTCTTGCCCAGATTATTTGTAAAATACCACAAAGTTTTGTAAGAAAGCTGGTGATTTTAAAGCTTGTATTTAAATGATAGATAACAGTGAGAGAAGTCAGATATGTCGTTCATCAACCCACTTAAAAGCAAGCAGCACCTAAAAGTGCTGTTTCAGCATATTACGTTTGCGCTACAACCCCGTATGTGTTTTTTCACATAAACAGTTTCAGACCCCTGTTTTGCTTCTGTTGATCTTAGGTGCCTATCACATCCACATTTTGACTGATTCTTATGCTTCTCCCCAGATCAGTAGAGGCATGGAAGATTTATCACCCACTTTTCTGCAGAGAGGAAGTGATGTGTAGAGATGAAATGATTTAGTGTTTTCACAGATGCTCTGTCAGAGCAAGTACTTGGGATCCCCTTACCTAGGGTCTAGGTAAGCCTGGATCATTACAGGAACCTTTCTTTCTGGGTCTAGAGCTTACTTGATGGTTTTTACAACAGGGGGAAAAGAATTCACATGTAAGAGCCGCTCTTCAGCACGTAGTTGTAAGAACTGTTGAACAACTTAACACCAATTATGGATTGCGTTGAAAGAATTTTCTTTAGAGGTAGTGCTCTGGTGAATTTTTTGTCAGTACAATAAGTGTATTGCTCTGACTGCTCTCGCTTCACAGGCAGGTTGGAGCATTTGTGCCACAATCTGTACTGTGGAAGGCTGGAGGAAAGCAACAGCTTGTGGGTAGAAAGGCTACTAAGCCCTTTGCACACCGGGAAACAGTTTTTTATCCTGAACTTTCCAATCTGGCCTAGAAATAAAAGCAATCCTAATGTAGGTCAGAAGGAAAAGAAGTAGTTTAGGCCGCTTACCCTAAGCTTACATGCTGTAGTAGGGATCATTCACGTCACTGATGTCAAACACTACATTTAGATAGTTAAAACTTTAACTCCTGTAGCGATGATGAGGAATATCCAGGATCTACTTAGATAAGTGTAAGCTTATATTTCTTAAATGCAAATGAAAAGGAAGTATGCCTCAAAACCTTAAGACACTGGCTGAATCTGAGTCAGGAACTTCAGTCTGTATATGTAGAAGGATCAAAGTAAAACTTCTTTCGCAAATACTTTTCTAAAGATTCATGATCTTAAGACTCTAGGCTTATTTCTTTAAAACCTTCACATGCATCATATTCCTTCCCTTCTTAGTTAAAAAAAAAAAACGAAGCCACCACCAAACAACAAAAAACCCCAAACCAGTAAACCTCAAAACCAGCTAGCAGGACCATTGTAGAGGATCTCAAATTCCACTTATCTATGATGTAGTTCTGCTTGGGGTCCAGTTTTCCTCTTTTCCTGCTGACCTGACAACAGCAATGTATTTCCTGTCTGCCTGCAGATCACTGGAGAAGTGCCAGTCATAATATTCCCCTTATTGATTCTGGTCAGCAGCTATTGACAGCTTTAAAAAGATTATGTTTTAATTGGGGATCAGATAGATGGCATTTTAAGGTATTTAATTTCACTTTGTAACTCACTATAGATTATCTGAGTGGTTCCACAACTCAAGGAGGATAAAGATGAATGTGTTGTCCTTTTCTTTAGGTGACCCTGAGTGCAAATGTAACTCAGGCTAAAGTGACTGAAAATCTTTTTCTATCACTGGGCTGAAAAGGTTGAATGTGAATTCATTAGTGTTATCTTTGTTTAAGGCACAATATCTACACCTCACCAAGCTCACATCCTCAGTGGTCACACTTGTTCTCATGTGGTTTAAGAGAGAAATAGACTGCTGAGGTAAATGAAGAAAAATAGAGACAAAGATTCAGAATCCACACTGTCTTGAAACTTGTATGTTTGCTTGCAGCTCTACAGTGTGGGTATGCAGACGTACCATCAAAAAGATTGGATGGAGGTTCCTCATTTGATGGTGATTTCTTCTTTACATGAAGGAGGTTCAAGGCAGTGTGGCAAAACAGGTTCCTAAAACTGCTTTCTGCACATTTAAATGAATGAAAATACTCTTACAATGAAAAGTGATTAATGAGAAAAGCAGTCAAAACCAAATACTGAATTCTGAGACCTACATCCCCATGTACCTCAATCTAAACAACCAAAGTGGAATCATTCCACCTTCAGTACTCAAAATTGTCTGGAGGACTGTCTGAAGGTTCCTTCAAGAGATCCAAATCCATCTCACCAAGAGAAGCTTAATAACACACACTGATGAAGTTCAGAGCTAAGTGTCCTGTGTATAGTGGGTGAACCAAGGATTATAATTTCAGATTTGCTGGGCTGTAAATTGGAGGAAGTTTTCCCAGAGCTGCTTTTTTTTTTTTCTGTCCAGGCTTGATTTGAGGGCTGAAAAATGGATCAGATTTTCCAACATCCAGCTAGGTATTGTAAAGAAATTAATCATTTTGCATGTGACAGATCTGGTGTGTCTCACAGGTATCACATTCACTACCCAGTGATACCTAGCACATTATCGATGAGTTCTGTAAAGTACTTTGTGTATGAATATTGTGATTTTAGTTAAGGTAAAAGGTTGAAAGACCGTCTGTTACTTAATTACACCATCCAAGACCATAGTAACTGCTGTACATGGCAAACTAGAGTGCACTGAAGAAATGTAGAAGAAAGTTTGTTTGTTCTGTGTGATGGTTGTAAGACACATTTGTATGCAGGTAAACAACTGTCGTACAGAGTTAGTATTCCTGGTATGTCGATAGATACTGGAATACCCAGTTTGTGTGATAAGAGGAGGATCTTAAACATCCCTCCTAAAGGGTGAGGAGAATTACTGGAATGTAGAGATGAATGTCTGAAATACTTGCTCCCTTGATATTCTTTACATATTTTTCAAAATATGTCTAATATGTAGCATATGCTCTTTGAGCCTCTTCATCTCACTTATTTCAAGTGGGATACAAGTCATTGAATCTCTTCACTGCTTTCCAGACTTTGCAAGACAACAGATTCCCTGAGTTGTGTGTGTAGAAAAATAGTGTGATGTGGATACTTAAAAGTGGCCAAATGAATTGTGTGTGGAAAGTATCTAATTCCTTCCTCTTCTTAGAGAACCACCTTGGTTCTAGACATCTGTAATTGTGAGATGAATCCCACCTATTTTTATCTGAGGCTGCCTACCATAGTTAGACTTGGACTGCAGCAGCTCGAGGTAGGGAAGGCATTTATTCTCTCTGCAATACTTCCCCGTACCCTGCCACCTTTTTCCCTGCTGCTGTGGCAGAGCCTGAGGACCTCACTGTCAGGAGTATATTCCTCCTCACACAGTTCCTGTGAGACCCGGGAGCACAGTTATCCCTATAGAACTGCTGAAGGCTCAAAGCACGGACTGAGAGGCAGCATGTCCAGGCTTATAGTCAAAGTCAGCAGGGAACTGAGAGCCAGGATCTCATCCTGACAAGAAGATAATTTATTTTCCTCAGTACAAGTCAAACTAAATAGTAAATGTAAGGGAAAACAGAATGAGGACGAATCATGTGGACTTTGGAGAAGTGTTGAGGCTTTATAGAAAGTTAAAAATAAGGTGTCCTTTACTCTGGGTTTGAGATTTTCCAGTGTTAGCAGAGTGTCAGGTCCCTGTTTTCTTTGTCTCAAGGAGCTGCCTGAAGAAGCATGACTTTTGAAAGCCTTACAGAGATATGAAGAAAACAGTTTCAATCTTGTGGCCTCCTGAATGACTCCCTACTCCTGTTTTATTCCATTTTTTACACACAAAATTTCCCTCTTCTTGTTGGAATGGTAGTCAATTATTCTTCTTCAAGTCTGCAGGCTGTCAGAACAGAAACAGAACAGGTTATTTTGGTCAAAGATAGAAGAGATGGGCCTGGAGGAGCAGGACAAAAATGTGGAGCAAGGTGATGGATCACTGGGAACTGACCGAGAGATCTGAACAGAACAGTGAGCTGACGTGGTAGAGTTTGCAGGCCATCTATTTGACAGCAGTGTTCAGATGGCCTACAGGAGGGTGACACAAATATCAAGGAGAGAGAGAGAGGTTGCAGTGATCAAAGGGAGAGATGAATGCACTGCAGAACTTAAACTACCCACTAAGGACAGCCTCTCAGAAATACCAAGAAATCCAATGTGCAGCAACTACTTTTGTACAGAGGATTTAATTGAAATAACCTTCAAGTCCATGTTGAGAAGGCAGTGCTAATTGGCTCTACCAAACTTAAATGTTGAGAAGCAATTTATATTTCATGCACTAACTCTCATATGGGCCAAGAACCAAAGAAAACAGGCTTTCCTGTGGCTAAGGATGAAGATGGTGCTTTTTCTCTTTTCATCAGATATGACATATCCAAGAGATATTTCCTTATATTTGAAAAAACTTTATTTGTGGCTGAGGTCAGACTGACAGACTCCAGAGAAACGGCATCACACTGTCCCCATAAATTTTTTTCTCAGAAAGTGAGTAACTCCATTCTGGGATGGTTTGGCTGGTACTTTTATTACTGTTAATCTGTAAGACAAATTATAAATATAACAATCAAGTGACTGAATTTTAGTCATTGCCCATGGTTTCTGTTTTCATAAAATGTCTCCAAGGAGAAATAACTTTGCTCCATCCCAATTCAGTTCTTTGACCTGGGCTGAATTCAGGACAGTCCTTTTCATCTCCACATGGAAGCCAGCACTTTGGTCTTTGCCAGCCTCAGGCCCAGCCTGGGTTATATTCATTTGCATTTAGTGGTCAGCAAGCTCAACGAAAATCTACGCTCAGCTGCTCCCCGCTGTTTAATGGGCTGATTCAACATCAGAGAGGAAGAAGTCTCATGCATTTTCCTCAATTTTATCCTTCTTGCTCCTGATTCACTCATTCAACCACGCTAGTGATAGGAACTGTGGGACTCCACATATATAGATGCAATCCCAGCAGACACTGATATTTGAAGCACTGTGTTCTATAGACCTGCTTTGAGCAAGGTTAGTCAACTCAGCGCTTAAAAAGCTGGCAGCCATCTGGAGCCCAGCCTACGCCAGGGTTCAAAATTGTTTCCTTCACTGTTGGTAGCAACAATGGGGAGGGGGGGGTGGGTGGGTTGAAAGCTTTCTTAGAAGCCCGTTTGGAGAAGAGGAGAATTGACTGCAGGCTGAAGTCATGAGGTAACCCCAGATCCTAGAGGTTCATGGACACTGTGCCCTGTAGTACAACCTCTGCTTAGAGGCATCATTAAACTCCTGGTAATTAGCAAGTCATTAGGTTTTGACTACACTTAAAGGTTAAAAGGAGACTCTTTAGTGATGGATATTTTGTAATTTTCTTTCCATTGTGTTCTTATGTATTCCCTTTGTTTTAAGTGGTTCTGGTGCCCACCTCTTACCCACAAGCTGAAATTGGCTCATATTGAAACTCTTCTTTGAAAACAACTTGAAAGTTATGTCAGCTTTTCTAAAATTGAGGCCACATTGGAAAAATAGTAGAGATTAGAACCTTGGAGATATGTGTTTGATAGCAAGCTAAAGAGCTGCACTGTGTACTGCAATACAGCACTGCAAAACTGCAAGATGAATATCTAAGCCTTGATGAGATGATATGGGACATGTCAGTTCTCAGAGTCAGTATTTCCTGTAATGACTCCTCCAATATGATCTTGCTTGATTAAGCATTGCTTAACGACTTCTATGATGTCCCTCTTTCTATCCACAGACTAGTCAAAACTGTCTTGCTACATTTGGTACATATTTTAATCTGTTTGGGGGTCACAATAAAGACAAAGTGTGTCATCCAACGTATTCTCAAGGAACTAAGCTAATATTCCTAGGAGACTTTTTGTACTGTAGCAGTATAACTCTAAAAGTAGAAATTATTTGCAATGTATTTTACACTTTTGGGGTAGTATTCTTACATAGTGAGCTCTGTAAAGCATGTGCAGAATCCTTTGTTGCTTCTGACTTTTAAAGCGAGGAAAATTCAGTAACAATTCTCCTTCAGAGTGTTGAATTTATTTCAGTTCATCCCATGCTTGTAGGACAAAGTAAAAAATTAAAAATAAAAAAAAAAAAAAAAAAAAAAAAAAAAAAAAAAAGAACAAAAAAGAAGAATAGATGTTACTATGCCATGCGGTGGAGTGAGTGGAGTGGAGGATTATAAGGGATGGTCTGTGTGACAGCAGGCTTTCCAGGCCTGCCATGCGAACGGAAGGGGAAATCACAATTTGCCTGTAACCCTCTTGAACTGCCTTTTCCTGATACAGTCTGCAGCCTCCCTGAAAGCTTTGGCATTTGTGGAAACCAGCTCTGTGTCCCATCCGCTTGGCAGACTGTCACAGCTCAGAGGACATCTGAGGGCTACTGAGCATCAGAAGGATACTCTTGCATCCCTGGAGCTCTTTGCTTCTGCAACAGCTGGAGGGCGTCAGGGTTGCCCTGGGTGGGTGCGTTGAAAGCTTGACCCTGCCCATGGTGACCAGCAGAACTGAGAATGGTGTGCCTCCAGCTTGTTGTATTTGAGAGAAAACAGTCCTCTCAGCCTCATGTGGAGGATCTTTAATTTTGTTCATCCTGCCTAGACCTCGGATTTTTACATGGGATCGTGTGAAGCTGCAATTATGTAGAGAAGCTAAATGCTTGGCTTCCTTGTCAGATTTTTACTCAGTAATAGAGTATTTTACCTGCAGATAGCAGCAAACTCCTATGCATTGCACAATGATATCTTAGCCGTGGGAAAGTACCTATTTATTTTTTAATAAAATAAATAAATAAGCAGTTTTTCTCCACCTAATTGATGAATCATGGCACAATTACATTGTTAGCAGGTTTCTTTAGTTCATGTGACATCCTACAGCCTGACACAGTGGCATGCACTTGCTGCAATAGCTGCTTCAACTGTACTGTGTACAGGTAAAAATAAGTAGGAGGAAAGGGCCTAAGTGTTGTGCTTCACACTTTAAACAAATCTGAGATAAGAGTCTACAAAAAAACCCCAGTTTCCATTTTGTCAAGGAGTATAGATTGGCACCTTAAATCAATACAGAAAAAGTAAATATTTTTTGAGAAGGGGGCCGTCTGCAGGTTTCATAGAATCATAGATTGATTAGAGTTGGAAGGCACCTTAAAGATCGTTGAGTTCCAACCCCTCTGCCATGGGCAGGGACACCTCCCAGTAGAGCAGGTTGCTCAAAGCCCCATCCAGCCTGGCCTTGAACACTTCCAGGGATGGGGCATTCATAACTTCTTTGGACAACCTGTTCCAGTGCCTCACCACCCTCCAGGTGCTGATGCCTTAGGTATCAATAGAGAAAAGTGTCTACAATTCAAGACACTGTTGTAGCAAGGAGCTATACACACATTTCAGTAGGATGACAAAGTAACCTCTCCCCAAAGCCCAGATATCTTTTGCTTTGCTTGCTGAGTTGTTACTCTTAATCGCATTTTAAATATTATTTTTTTTTACATTCTTAATTTCATTTTTCTGACAGAAACTACATTGTTAATATTATACAAAGTGGACCTGTTCATGCATATTATGCATTTACTTTGATCTGACTTAGTTGATACTGAAAGAGTTTTTTGAACCCTTGGAGAAATTGAATGTAAAATGAGGGTGAAGGAACAGAGAGAAACTTGGTAGCCATGCAATACTTTGGTCCATGAGGCCTGAGCTCTCAAATATGATACATTTATGGTACAGATTTTTGCCTTTTGTTTTTTTGACCTCCAACTGCTTAATAACAACTGCCTTGGACAGTACTTCACAGTGAACAGTGTTTTATGGCACGATATAGTATTCTCATTCTTACTGGCTGCCGATATTTAGATTGCAGTCACTCCAGAAAATATATAAGCAGGTGGCATATAGAGAAATTCCGTCAGCCTCTGACAGTGTGAATTAGGAAGAGCTGGAAGATCACAGACATCCTTTTATCTTCTCTGGTGAGGGTTCAGTGGCATAAAGTGGAGTGCTATACATTTTCAGACACACAGTGTAGTCTGGACACCTGGTTTTAGCCTCCGTAGATGAAAAGGGAATTTTCAAAGCTGGAGGTGGGCAGGGATCTGACTCTAAAATTGTGCTGCAGGTCCTGAGTGCTCAAGGGCTCAGGCAGGCAGTAACTCAAGGAAAGGTTCAGCACAGCTGCACCTTGAATGAGATTGGCTTCGGTAACTATTCTGCTCCCTGACTTGTACCTTCTCATCTGAGTCAAAAATGAGAGTTCAGTTTGAAAGAGAACTTCGTGAGTTTACACATTTCTACTGTTTTCTCTTCCTGCTTTTTGGAGCTGTGTATATTAGAAAATCTTGTATGTGAGAAAAGTGGCTGAATAAAAGTTTTTTCATGTTTACATTTCCTATATCTTGCTTTTTATAAACTTAAGAGCTTTCCACTGCATTAAGAAATTATCTTGGGGCACAGATCTTCTGTTGGTAAATTGTCATAGCTCCAGTGAAGTCAGTGGGGCCGAAGACCTGCCTGACTTTGCAATCAAGCAATCAAGCAAGCATTTCCTGTTGTGGATAATCTGTTCAGTAAATATGGATGGTTTTACCTTACCAGAAATAGTTTCATCCTTTCCCTTTGAATTTTTGTACTTAGTACTATATAGCTAATCAATAAATTACTTGATCAGGTGCCCACCCATGCAGATGTGTTCTTAATGCTTTCTATAAGTTTGGAAAGACTGCTTGGCACCAGATGTGGAAGTTCTGGGAACCCTCTTCACTGAAAAGACTGAAAATGCTGCCCTATCAATAAATATACTACTTCTAAGTGAAACAAGCTTGGATCACTGCACATTGTCAGGTCATGCTTTAAAATCTAGCATTGATAATAGTACCTCTTTGGCAAATTTTCCAATTTCATCAATTGTTAATATTTGAAGCCTTCTTTTCAGAGCTGCTGGTCTTGGTATCTAGGAATCCTTCTTTGAAGAGCTGATTTTTTGTTTTTAAAGTAGATTCTTACAGCTGTTTCTAGTCAGCAGACAGTTCGGACTTTTAGCCTGAGCGTGCCTAGAAGAGATACTCTCAACCCATATTACTTTGATTTGTTGTTGAAAGATTTTATTCCCTGATAATTTTAGCTTTTTCTATCTGCTTCGCTTAATTTTTGCCTCAAATACCTTCTTAGATATCTTTTTTTTTAACATTATGTTCCCTTCCATGTCTAAAAATGAGAAGCTTAATATAAAACTCTCTTGTACTTTCCACCAGCCTTCTGCAGGTTTTTGGTATTCTGTCTGTCCTCCACTATCATTTTCCTGAGGGCCAGACCATACTCTGAAAAGCTGTTGCTCTCATTTATTCATTCATAAAAAACCCCAAACTTTCCACAAAATAAAACAAAACCCACAGCAAGTAATCAGCAAAAAAGAAATAAAAAAATTTGCAGTCAATAATGTCACAGCAGACTTCTACACATTAATATAGTTCTGATTTTGAAATACTTTTCTGAATAGATTATGTCCCTTTCTTTGGATGTGTGGTAAAGAATTTGGCCTGTTTATTTTGTTTCTCCATTTGTGCTTCTGCAAGTTATTTTAAGCCTGGTTTCTTTATACAGTTGTTCTTTCATTTCCAGGGCCCTGCACAGCTTCTCTCCAATCCATACCTACTCCTTTCCCTGTTTCTTACAGCCCTGCTAAGCTGTCCTGGTAGTCACTCACACTATGAGCAAGCAAATAGTTGACACAATGTCTCCTCTTGCTGTGAGAGTCCAACAACTTCATTGTTGGATCAAGCTTATTGCCTGGTCCACCACTGAGCCTAAACTGTAAACAGCTGTGGATCTTTGTAGTCATTAACAGACTCCTCTTGAGTGGTGCATAAGCCTGAATTCACCAGGGAAATAGACTTGGCAACGTGCCTAATGGTGATACTCGCAAGTTTTAGAATGGGGAATCTGAAAATGGGCCAGCAACCCTGTTAAGCTTAATTTCATTATTTATTTTTCTTCTCAGTGTTGTGTATATCCTGGTTCACTGAGTGCTGCTGGAAAACCGGAAAATTCCAGGTTGTCTGCATAGCAACTTACAATCGGCAATGAGACGGTAGGAGGGCTGCTAGCCACTGTGGTCCCACCTGAGCAAAGTGTTTTTCTCCTGTTAGCTCCTAGGAGGTAAATGGCTGTTGGATGCAGTGGGGTGAATCCCTTTTTACACTGATTCTCCTGTTGCCAGGACTGAACTAAAGAATGGTAATTGTTTGGATTTTACATTGTTAGCAGAGATAAGGTGGAAAGGGCTTTTGCTTTGAGGTGTTGAACTTTTGAGCATGAACTCAAGACCACTTGAAATTTTCACAGGAAAGGCGGCTGTGATAAACAGAGAGGTGGTGGAACAAGAGGTGATTTAGTAATCTGGAATCGCCGACATGGTCTGGATGAGGCCTTGCAGAGACAAGGACATGGATCTCTTTTATTAGTTTGTGAAGAATTGTGATGGAAAAAAAAAATGGCTGAGCAGCCATGCACAGAGAGTTGTGATTAATGGGATAATATCCAGTCGGTGGCTGATGAGTGGTGTACCTTCAGGGCTCAGTTCTAGGGCCAGTATCATTTAATAACTTTATTGATGATCTGGATAAGGGGATTGAGTGCACCCTCAGTAAGTTTGCAGATGACACCAAATTAGGTGGGAGTGTTGATCTGCTTGAGGGTAGGAAAGCTCTACAAAGGGACCTAGTCAGCTTGGATCAATGGGCCAAAGCCAATGGGATGAGGTTTAATAGGGCCAAGTGCAGGTCCTGCATTTTGGTCACAACAACCCCAAGCAGTGCTTCAGGCTCAGGGAAGAGTGGCTGGAGAGCTGCCTAGAAGAAAAGGACCCTGGGGTATTGGTGGACAGCTGGCTTAACGTAAACCAGCAGTGTGCCCAGGTGGCCAAGAAGGCCAACAGCATCCTGGTCTGTATCAGGAATAGTGTGGCCAGCAGGAGTAGGGAAGTGATGGTGCCTCTGTCCTCG